>CAUYRH010013553.1:0-58348 GCA_963574655.1 Perodicticus potto | reverse complement strand
AAGCTATTGATTAGCTTCATATTAGGGCTGAGTACATTGGCTATTTTTTCTTCCATTCTTGAGATACTTTGCTAAGAAGAATATGTTCCAGCTCCATCCATGTAAACATGAAAGAGGTAAAGTCTCCATCTTTCTTTAAGGCTGCATAATATTCTATGGTATACATGTACCACAATTTATTAATCCATTCATGGATCAATGGGCACTTGGGCTTCTTCCATGACTTAGCAATTATGAATTGGGCTGCAATAAAGATTCAGGTACAAATATCTTTGTTGCAATGTGATTTTTGGTCTTCTGGATATATACCTAGTAGAGGAACTGTAGGATTGAATGGCAGGTCTGGGAAAGAGTAACTTTTACAGGAACATTCTGGATAATTAATTGTTCTTCCAGATAAATATGCCTTCATGCACCAAAACCACTCCTACTTTTCAGCATTTTAGATTAAAGTATAACTAAAGAGTGTAACATTATCCTGCTTTGTTAAATAGACCATTCTATGAAGAAATTAACTTTATCTCAATGTCTCATCTTCATTACAAAATCCACTGCCGTGCTGGCCTGTCACACAAAAGATGACTCAGGGATGGCAGTGTCCAAGGCTATGATCATGTTCGGATCTGAGAAAGGTATTTTGGAATTCTGGGTCTGTTGTCTTGTTCACGGGCTGTCAGAGCCTGACCCTGCCTACAGCAGGACTGGTTCTTCTTTCCATCTGCTTTTCTGCTTCTACTCAGACAATTGGGTATATTCAAATGGTGTCCCCAATGAAAGTAAATCATTTTTACCAGAAGAGCAAGGTACCTCTTTTAATGAGGAAAGAGCATGAATGTCTATGCTCATGTAAACCAAACATAAACGACCATGACACCAGCAAAGAGCAACACATCCTGAAGGCAGGGAGTAGTGGATTGTGGAGTAAATGAAAGGAAACAACCCAGGGAATAAAGGCTTTTTGATAAAAGGGGAAAGAATATCAAAAGTAGTAACTAGGCTGGGAGGCTTCTGTATTTCACCCCAACTCACAATCTATGGGGATCCTACCCCTTCTAGCCTTAGGGAGAAGTTGACACTCACCAGAGGCTACAAATGCCCTGGGGGTTTTGTTTGTTTGTCTGAGACACAGTCTCACTCTGTCACCAGGCTAGAATGCCTTGGTGTCATAGCTCACAGCAACCTCAAAACCCTGAGCCCAAGCAATCCTCCTGCCTCAGCCTCCCAAGTAGCTGGGACTACAGGACACAATGCCTGGCTAATATCTTCTATTTTTAGTACAGATAGAGTCTCACTCTTGCTCAAGCTGGTCTCCAACTCCTGAGCTCAATGGATCCTCCTGCTTTGGCCTCCCAGAGTGCTAGGATTGCAGGCGTGAGCCACTGTGTCCCGTTTTTTTAAATGGGAGTTAGGTGAGGATGGAGGCTGTATTTGCAGTAAGGAAGTTAACATGTACACACAAGGACCAGAAACAAGCAGCCAGTGCTTAAGAAATGCTGGTGATGACAGTGCCACATTTTCAAGCCCAATTTTGACCATTTATAGACACAGACACTCAAAAATCCTTACTGTTTGTTCATAGGTCCTGACAGGTGGCAACAGCCCACTGCAGGTGGGTGTCATGGATCCCTGTAAGTCACAGGATGGAGGAAGCAGAGAGCAAAAGAATGAGGGAAGAGGAGGAAGGCAGACATGTTTGCCCACCCAGCACACAACAGCCTGCATGGTCCTTATCAAGGGTGGATCAGATGACATCACGACTCTCGTCACATCTCTCCCACGAATGCCCAAAGGCACCTCAACTCAGATCCTGCACCACAGCCATGCCAAATGCCCCCAATGTCATGGGCCGTCCCTCCTGCTTCATGCCTTCTTCTCTCCCCTTCCTCAACCACCCTCCGAGTCCCCTGGCACTTCTGCCACTTCAACATGTCAAGTTGTTCCCCTCCAGGGCTTGGGCACTGGCTCTGCCTCTGCTTTAAGCGATTTGCCCCCATATCTCTAAAGGGCCGCCCACATCTCACATCAAGGGCCATTCCTCAGCAGGGCCTCTCTCCCACCACCCTAGCGGCCATGTAGCCTCATTATCCTACTTCAGGGGCACCTAATAGCACCTGAAGGTGAGACTTACCTGTCCCTTCCTTACCTGAAGGTGTCTCGCACAGGTCTCCTGTCTCTCCCCGAAATAGTGGTTCTCAGCTGGGGGTGGTTTTGCCCCAAACATCACGTTTGACAACAACTAATGACATTTTTATTGTCTAATTGCCAGCAGGTTGGAAATGAGGTTCGGCTTGGAATGCTGGCATCTCACAGGTAGAGGTCAGCCATGTTGTTAAAACTTCCTACAGTGCACAGGACAGTCCCGCACGGGAGAATTATCCAGCCGAGAATGCAGCAGTGCCATGGTCCACACACCCTGCAATAGCGTAGGCCCCTTAGGGCTGACCTCTAGCACACCCGACACGTAGTGGACGCTCGTGGATGTGTGTGTATTTGCTGGCACTCTCACTCCAGGGTTTCACCCGCACCCCAGTGATCGCCGGATCACACTGCATCAATATGTGTGTGTTATTTGCAGCACGTATGTGTATGTGATATTCATATCCCTTTAGGTTCATGAATCTCTACGTCATATATGAGTGCAAGAGCTGCTTGCCACCCTCTGACTGATTTGTCTCAAATAATCCTTTTGATGCCATTACCAATTCAGGAGTTTAAAGATTCCTAGCAGGTAAGTAGATTCTTAGCAGAGACTACAGAACTAGTGTCTGTAACCAGGAACACAGTGCCTTGGTGGGCAAACTAGGTGAAGATGGCCCTTACAGGATGGGGAACTGACAGAGATCATTCCAGTGTGAGCGGACCATGCATGACAGGTGAGCTTGGGGGATTAGGAGTGGCAGGTTTCTACCACCTCAACCAGCTAGCCCGCCACAGTGAGGGTTTCCCAGACTTCTCCACCTGCACAGTTCTGGGTTAGCACAGACCCCAGCGGCAATCCCTGTGAGACTTGGAGGAAGGAACTGAAGCAGCAGCTGGAGTGTTTGGCATTTGTGCATTGGAAAGTGGGTGCCAGGGGCTGTCGAAGCTCTTGTGGGTTATCATTTATCTACCAGGCCGCCAGCAGGTTGTCAGCGGGCAGCAGACAGTTCTGTCCAGCACTTCCTTCCCTCCTTCACCTCCTTTGCCCGCTGGCCAGGGGTAGGCTCAGCTGCACAATGCAGGGCAGTCGGCTTCCCCCGGGGGGTCCGCTCCATCACAGAAGCTCCCAGAGGCAGGGAGAGACCACTGAGTGTTCCAGTCCATCCTCCCGATTCCGCTTATCCTCGCGGGTTCTATTAATAGTCGCCTTTCCTTCATAACCGCTGGCCTGCTGGCCTCAGGCCCCAGCATCAGACAAAGATGTAGCAACCTCCTGTTGACTATTCAACCATCGCCCACAATTGTGTAAGTCAAATCCAAATAATAAATCCTGTAAAATAATCCTAGTGGTTCTGCTTCTCTGATCTGTCCCTGACAGAGACACTAGAGTTAATGATTCGGTGGCCTTCCCACGTCACCTCCTTCCATATTCAGAGACATGGTCCATGTCAACAAGGTTGCCATAGAGCTGAGGTCCAGGTGGATGGAATTGTATTAGAAGGAAACAAATTTTAGCATGTAGATACACTCGACGTTAACCCTAGATAATGAGTGAATGATCTGTTAAATCAAATTAAGTGGCTGCACTTATACAGTGTGTATGGTTGTTATTATCTCCGCTACACAGACTGGACATGTGGTTCTTCTTGTTTCCCTTTATCATAATTACTTATCCCACAAGGTAATCACCTTCCCACTCAGACATTTGGTGAAAAGCCCCTGTATCACTTGGGATATATGACGTTTGCACTGTCATAATGATTGCACTGTTTAATGATTGTCATCCAAGTAATTAAACTTACTGGGAAAACCATCCATAAGTAATTTCTGTCGCCCCAATCCTGTAAAATTCTTATTTTGCAAATGTAACTCTGCATATTTAAATGCTCTGCATTTATATTTATGAGCTCCTCAGAGGTCCGTTTCAATAAATATTCTTCTGGGTAACTCCTGTTTCATTTTTTAATTGCTGAGATAGAAAAATGCTGAAATACTCTAGGGTTCTAGAATAAAGAGTTCTCTGTTTGGCCTCTTATCTCCTTTTCTTGAACCGTGTTACAAAGAAGAAAGAATTAAATAACCTAAGCAGCACCTGACAGTTTGTGGAGGCAAATGAGCAGGCAAGGGTCAGAAGGAACAAACGACCACAGGTTTGGGTGACTTTTCTAGGAATGGCTTTCACCAGCTAAAGCCTCAGAGCTCAGAGGTGGGGTAACACCAGGGCAATAACCATAGAGACGATGGAAGCGGGGACACTGGACTACATAGCAGCCTGACGAAATGTTGGGTACAGCAGTGATGGGAGGGAGGGGAAGGCATGGAATGAAACAGGGATGGGAGCCAACAGGCTGGTGGATGAAGCCACATCTGTATCAGGCACCTCCCTCTGTGTTTCACACACTTAAACACCCACCCTACCTGAGTAAGGGAAGAACAGATGAGAACACTGGCCATAACCCAACAGGCAGCAACTCACAGGAAACATTCCTCAGGCCTGATTTTCTGGGTACAGGTCTCTTGTCCTTTATAATATAACAGCCACCTCCTGTGGGTACATGGCTTGGAAAACTTTACTAGCTTTCCAATTTAGACAGGGCAGTGATAATACAGATTTCTCAAAGAGTTGCAGTAGATTGCATGATTGGACCCAATTCTTCACCCCTCTCTGCAGCCATACCCTTGCCAGTCCTTAAATCTGGGCTTGGCCATGTGACTTGCTTTAAAAGAGATGGTCTACCTGTTCCGAGCATTAGTCTGAAAGCAGATGTGAAGAGCTGGCTCTCCCTGACCCACTGCTCCAAGGAAGATGAGGGGCCTGTGAATCAGAGCCATTCCAGCTGCCCTACAGCTGCAGCCTAGCAGAACCCAGACAACCCTCTCACCAACACACACAGGCATGACCAATAAGTGACGAAATTTCACTAGTGGTTTGTTACACAGCAGTAGAACATTCTATTAGAATGCTAAACCCTTTATGAAACATGCCAAACCCTGTAAATCGGTCAGATGAAAGCACAGCTGCTTAGTGAAGCAGGATTCAGTCCTGGAGTCCCTCTCATCCCCACTCATCAGGACATTTCTCAGGTACCTCCACACACCACAGCTTGACAGCTAGTATGCTAGTGGAGAGCATGGGGGATCAGGAAACACAAGTCCTGAGTTCGAGTCTACTCCATCTCACTCAACTACTCTGAAACTCAGCTCCTTCCAATATGAGGAGAAAGAAAATAATCATGCTTGGTCACCCTCCTCTGAGGCAGCTCACATCAGAATGTGTGTGACCATACAAGGAACACTAATAGAAGGTGCCATTCCTGGCCAGTCACATGCCTGGAATCCCAGCACTCTAGGAGGCTAAGGTAGGTGGATCACTTGAGCTCAGGAGTTTGAGACTAGCCTGAGCAAAAGTGAGATCCCATCTCTACTAAAAACAGAAAAAGTAGCCAGGCATGACAGGTGTTTGTAGTTTGTACTCAGGAGGCTGAGGTAAGAGGACTGCTCAAGCTCAAGAGTTTGAGGTTGCTGTGAGCTACAACACCAGGGCACTCTACTCAGAGTGACAGAGTGAGACTATGTCTCAAAAAAATAAAAAGAAGGTGCATCTGCATAGCTACCACCATAATCATCCACATGCTGGTAGGGATTGTCACAGCCAGGGCTCTACCGTCATCTCAACGTGGTGTGTGTGTGCGTGTGTGTGTGTGTGTGTGTGTAGGAAGACTGTCGGAGAATAGAGTCCTTCCCCTACTCTTCATTAAATTCTGCAATTTGATTCAGGGAAATGATACATTGTATTTTTTTAATTCTTTATTAAATAATAACTGTGTACATTAATGCATTGATGGGGCACAATGTGCTGATTTGATATACCATGTGGAACGCTTCCATCTAACTGATTAACATAACTGTCTCCTTGTTTACTTGTCGTGGCAAAAACATTCATACTCTATTCTTCATAGTATAGAAATCTATCATTGCATTATGTACATTAGGTTGGATCTAAAAAAAACCCTTCCTTCTCCCGGTCTCTCCCCTCCCCTTGTTTTTTGTAAGAGTCTACTTATCCCTTTATGTATTTATTATGCTCAAGGTAAAACAAATGAGCCAAAGGGTTTGAGCAAGAGAGGGACACCCACAGATGCAGGGTAGGGCATGTGTCCCGGTCTGGAAGTCTCCTTAGATGTCCAAGGCCTATTTGGGCCAGTAAGCACTAACACACAGCAAACAGCACCGGCGTTTTGGAATCGGAGCAAACTGGGCTACTGATACAGCCACTTGCTGGCTGTGTGACCTGGTTGGCAAATCATGTAACTTTTGAGACCCTCAATTTCCTCTTCTGAAAATCGTGATGACATTGCCCGTGCATAGGACTATTGGAAGAATTAACTGAAATAATGTTTGTTAAATGATTAGCATAGTTTCTAAGGACCTAATAAACAATTCCTAGTGTAATCATCATTGGACTAGCCACTATTTCATGCCCATTATTTTGCCCCAAGAGAATCATTATGGTTTCGATGACATGACAGTCCTTCCAATTAAGGACTTGAACTTTAGGAGCTGATGAATGAGGCTTAGAATCTTCTACACCGCTGCCATTCAGCAGCTTTGCGACCTTGAGGACAGTATTAACCCACTGAGCCCTGGTGTAGAGGAAGCCAGGTCCGCGCCCTTAAAGATATGGCCGCCTAGTGGGACATATGTGTCAAAACAGGTCATCACAGCAACCACCAGTGAGGGTCATGAGAGACACGCAAACTAAGTGCTACAGGAGCAAAGAGAGGAAACTTCTAACCACAGAGATGTGTGCTGGAAAGGGGGGGCGCTGCAGCGGACAGGGCCTGCCAGGCCATCTGTGGCTGACAGCACAGAGGTCTCTCCCCAGTGAGCACCACCATAAATGCCACCATCTGCCCAGTGTGACGAGGACTAACAGAATAAACCTCGTGCGTCCTACAGCCATATTTCTCTAAGACCCAGAGCTCTGCCCTGGACTCTGGTCTCTCAGTGGGGATTATATCAAAGAGCCCAACAACACTGTAGCCAGGGAGGCCAGTGAGACTGAGACACTGCCTGGAGAGCACTCTAGCCAGCTTCTTTACTGGGTTTAGCTAAGAAACATCCTGGACCTACATTTTTCCCAGGACAAAGCCACAGGTCTGCCCATTTTTATGGACATAGAATGATTTACGCAAATGGTGTGAATGCTCCTCTGAGGATACCTTTTTGAGGCCACACTGAATGGCCATTTGAAGCTACCCTAGGATTATTGCTCGCCACACTCACACAAATGTGTTGTTCCTCCCCAGGTCCACTTGATCTGACATGGCAAAGTTTTTTATCAAACCCTGGAGGGGGTGGTGTGGCTAATACACAGGGTGGCCGTACAGTTCATGGGCAACATGTCCTAGAAATTTACTAGGTCTTTTAATATGTATACGTGCTTTGTTGTTCAAACTGCATTTTAAAGACATAAATGTGGCCTGAGTACATGACCCATCCTGTTTTCCCAGTTGAGATTCTGTTAGAGTTCCAAGTGGAAATTATACAGAAATGCCGTGAATCCTACTGAGAGGTGTGCAAGATTAGTGCCAGTTCCCTTCCCTTCTACACGGAATGGCCACTCACCAGTTAAATTTGTCGCTGATTGCCTTGTAGGAGAAAGAGTAAAAACCTCCATCCCCTCCCGACATGGTAACTATCAGCACTTTTGTGCCCTTTCTCCACGTAAGGAGAGTTGGATGTCATTTACTTTCAGCTAAAAAGGATCAATTTCTTTTCACAGTAACTGTGGAGAAGAAAATGTTGCTCCACAAAAGCGAAAGGATGCAGAGCTAGGCAGGGTGGAAGGAAGAGGAGAACCAGACTATTATCAGTCCACACGCTCTTCTCAGAGAGCTCAGTCAGCCAAGGAGGTTGGGAAAAGAGCCCAAGGAAAGATTCCAGAGAGTCCTGCAAGTCAGGCAGATTTGACTTGGGCAGCAACGAGAAATGCCAATGGGTTCTGGGCAGGAAATTTACCTCACAAAAGAGAGCGTTAGGGCCTGAGTTGGTTAGTGTGTGTGACGAATTCGAGAAAGATCAGGGTTGGGCTGGATGTGACTAGACCCTTGAAAAGAAGAAGGCCTGGCTCAGTTTCTTCATTGGCAAAGTGTGGGCAATGCCCCCTGCGCCCACCCTGACCTCATATGATCTTTGTGACAATTATCTGAGCCAATGGATATAAGGACTGGACATAGAGTTCTGTTTCCCTAATTATTTCTGGTTCTATTTACTGCTTATTTTATAGCCTTATATGCCAAAGCAACAAATAAAAATATTATGCAGAAAATGGCACAAGAGTACACATGATGGCATTAAGGAAGAGAAACTGGATTGACATTGATGCTCAATGAGCGAATTGCTGGTAGGGAGGGAAGTGGAAAGGAAGGAAAACAGAAGTGGCTCATTAGACAGGGGAGACTCACCCCCAAGACATTCAGACTTTCCTCTCCTCTGTGAGTACACGTGTGTGTATGTGTGTTGGGTGGAGAAGGCAATGGGGTACATAGACCATGGTGCCCACAGTAGTTAAAAGAGAATCTTTTACTTTCTGCCCAGAACTCTTTAAGTATAAAAGAAGAAAGTATCTAGTTCCATACATCCACAGTCTATTAGCAGTATAATTTTGGGCAACACACTCTAAGTTGTATTAAGTTGCCATGTGTAAACTAGGGTAATGATACTGCTTTGCCAGCTGGCAAGAATTAAATGAGAACATGTATGCAAGGCTGCCAATGGTGTGTGGGATACCATTGATATCCCACCTGATGAATGGTGATAGCTACGTGAGCCTGAACAGAAGAACTCTGTAGTAAAAGCTGCACTACTAATATGTCAGTAGAGGAGAATTCATAATATTCTTCAAAAAACAGCCTGTATACCATTTCCATTTTGGCTAACAAATCCCTCTTCTTGACACACAGTGATAAGAATATTGGGGCCAAGCTCAGTGTCTCATGGCTGTAATCCTAGTACTCTGGGAGGACGAGGTAGGTGGATTGCCTGAGCTCAGGAGTTTGAGACTAGCCTGAAGAAGACCAAGAGCCCACCTCTACTAAAAATAAAAATACTAGCTAGCATACGTGGGGGGGAAGCACCTGTAGTCCTTGCTACTCGAGAGGTTGAGGCAAGAGGCTCTCTTGAGCCCACAAGTTTGAGGTTGCTGTGAGCTATGATGCCATGGGACTCTACCCAGGGCAACAAAGTGAGACTGTCTCCAAAACAAAAACAAGGGATATTGAAATGGGAATAATCTTAGATCAGGAGTCCCAGAGTCCCAGGCTTATGGTCTACTTCTCAAAGTGCCTATGTGATTTTGGAGACGTGATCATCCTCTCACTTTACTTTGCCACATCTCAGGTCATCTGTGTGTGATTTTGGTACACAATAGCATTGTGAGGTAAGGTTTTTCCATTCTAAGGTACTGTAAATTTCTTCATCTTATGAAGAAATAAATAAGGTATATATCCTAAACCATAAGGTACATAGCTTAAACCAAGTTAATTAACCTGCTTCTACTCCAGGTCTCATTTACTTCTGTAATGTCATCATGATCCCTATTTTGCTCGATAATTGGGCAAGACAAAGAGAATAAGATTCCTCTGCATTAGAATCCATTACATTTTAGGAGCCAATTCTTTTCATTACTTTTCATAATTATGTTTATGCATTTTTGTCCCAGCTCCAAAAATGCTTTATCTCTCAAAGCTACAGAAGCCTAAAGCTCCATGATCATCATTTTTAAAGCGAGAAGATGGCAGTGGTAACAGCAACAGAGCTTTTTGGTTTTCATATCCCAGAATTCCTACATCTATAGAGACAGAGCTATAAAGAAAAAAAACCAAAACTTGATAAATAACATTTGCGACAAAAGTAGGTGACAAAGTGCTCCCACCAAGACCATAAGACAAGCAGTTGAGGATGAACCACTAACAGCTACATGATTGGCCAAGCCCTATTCCCAGGACAAAGCCCCACACTGGAGAGAAACCACTGGAAGGAAAATAAAAATTGAGCACAATGGGACTAACAGGACTAACATAGATTTTTTTTAAAAAAATAGAAGACTCAAATAATGGGAAAGAAAAAAAGAACAGGGAATTTCAACAGCAAGCTTTTTTTAAAAAAAAACAATAGAAGAGGGAACTCTGTGAGGTTAGGAAAAAGCTATGAGAACCAACTCTCTTTCTAAAACCTCAGGAAAATGAGCAACAGAGAAGTATGGAGGTCAAATTCCATACAATATTACTATAAGGAAATAAAGAGAGAAAGGAACAAAATAGCATCTCTACAGATAATGAAAGCACACCAGAAACACTGGCTTCAAATGCAGATCACGATCATAACATATAGATTTCCAAATTTTCCAAAACACACTAAGAAAATATACCAGATATGAAGGAACAACATAAATCAGAAGTTGAAAAAGTTTGAAAAGAAAGTGATAGAACTTAGGAGAAAATTAAACACTTCAGAAATAGAAGCTTAACTGGAAGAAATGTAAAGTGAAGAAAAAGCAATAATCCTTCAGAAATAGAGAAAATGGGAAATGGAAAAGTTCTAAAAAATCAAAAGAAATGAAGAAAAATTTAAAAACTTCAACAAAGTGACACATTTTAAAGACAGGCAAATAATATCCAACATAAGACTAATAGGAGTCTCTGAAGAAGGACGATAAAAAGTAAAACAAAACATAATAAATTAAAAAAACTATAATTCAAGAAAATGTTTCTAAACTACAAAAAAGGAAACTACATTATGTGAGAATAACAACCCAGAACTACCAACACCAAGACATGCTAGTAAAGTGACATGACTTTAAAGAAAAATAAAATCCCGGAGGCCTTCTAGACAAAACAAGAATATGATTTGTAAAGAAAAGAAAACTTAATTATCATCAGAATTTGACACATTTTCTGCCTGAAGGAAATGATCTAACATATGTAGCATACTCAAGGAAAGGAAACAGAAGCCGAGGACTTCATATCCAAGCAAAACTGGACCTTATGCAGAGAGCACAGATTGTCCTCAGCATGTGAGCGTTCAGGGCACCATTGTTCCTATAACCCCTTCCTAAGGCAACTACCAGGCAATGAGCTTCAGATAGACAACCAAATGACTGAAGAACCCTTGACATGAAGATGGCCGTGACATTAATATACAAGACTAAGGACTTACATTATATGGGGGCTAAATAGAGACGATACAGCATGCAGTAACTCTTGTCTGATAACACAGATTAGGTATAACTATAAAATATTAGGGGGAAATGAGAATAGAATAGGAACAGAAATGTTTTAACTCCTTTTTGTAATCCTCAGTGGTGGTGGTAGTGATAACATTGTCTGTGTACTGCTGGACAGTGCAAATGAGTAACTAGGAGATTGTCTAACCTGGCATGCTCTACATCCTTGAGAACCAAGTTTCCTGGGGTGAAGAACAGAACATGGAGAGATACCACATGGAAGAGATTAAAACCCCAGAGTTCTGAATATCAGTATAAATGTATGAGGTACCTTAATTTTAAATATATTTAAATATATAATTATAAAATATATAGATATATTACATTTATACATAGGTACACACAGATATAGATATTTCCCTGCATTACTTATGGAAAAACCTCAGAGAAAAAAATCAAGCTAGTGATCATGGGGACCTACTTTGTGGTTTTAACATATTTTCCCATTAAAAGAAACAGGGGACTCTTGGATAAATGGCTGACTCTTGGTCTAGTGCAGGAAATGTACAAGATGAGCCTAGAACAAAAAAGGGAGACATCTTGTAATGGTTTACAGATAGGGTCAGATACTGATTTTATGTACAAAGCCTACATCAGGGCGTCCATTAGGGTATCTCTCTACAAACTCGTGCTTCCTGTTTAAAGAACAATTCACTCTACTGCATCTTCTCTAAGGATTTCCCTCTAGAAGACTGCTATGGGACCATTTAGAAAAGATAAGTTCTGGTCACACAAATTACTGAGGAATTAAGTGTTTATAATCTTCTCTACATTTATTCTCAGATCAAAATTAAAATCAAAGTCTACCTGAGAATCAGGAACAAAGAATAAAAATGTGGCCATATGTGCAAATATAGTCTGAGTTTAGTCATTTAAGTTTTAGAAATATTTCTTGGAAAGAAAACTAAAGCAGTAGCAGCAAATAAAATAACAAGTCTGAAATATGACAGAGAAAGCCAAGTATCTGGAATTTTAAGGAAATCAAACACTGGTTATGCAAATATCAAAGGGCACTCACAAGATTTATCTAGCTAATAAATTCAATCCCACAAATGTTTATATGGCTGCTGTATGAAAAGTACAAAAATGAATAGAACATGATCCTTGCCCTCAGAATATTAAAACTGAAAGAAAAACCCAACTATACTACATTTTTTAACTATAAGAACAGGCAAAAAGTGAGTGTTGATATAGCAAAGGTACAAATTAAATTCTGCTTGGGTAAAAGGAGAAAGATTTGATTTATAAGAGACAAAAACACAGCTGGCCTGTCTCACTGGTGGAAGAGTCATCCATGAGTTATGTCCGGAATGTCCAGAGAGGGCTTTGTGTGACTTTAATTTCCTCCCGTGTTACTGGCTAATGCCTGGCACTCAATATATGCAGCTTCATACTCAGTGTCCAGAGTTGATTCCTATAGGGCCACCGTAATACTCCACCAACCTAGTGGCTTCTGTGTTTTACTGCAGTGATTCCTAGACTGAGGACCATGGACCTTTCCTTAAACATGTTAACTTTACTGACTCGTAAATGTGCTTATGTTCCTTTTAAACAATAACCTAAAAAAAAAAGAAGTATAATCCGATTCTTGTACTCAAAATGTCTTCCTAAAGTGCGGAATCCTGGACCCCATCCCAGCCCTACTGAACAAGAAAGAGAATTTTAACGAGATCCCAGGTGATCCATCTGCCATCTAAAATTTGGTAGGTACTAAATGAAATAGCCATCTTATAATCAGGTACAGCCAGGTGACTTCACTCCTCGTATCTGTGTTTATAATCAAGTTGACACCATGTGGCACCAGGTTAATTAGTGGGCTGAAGAGAAGTGAACAGAGATGGGCCCCATATCTAAATGCAGCTTTCATGTCAAATGAAAGGCGAATAATGTCATAGCACACTGTGGAACTGAAGGGTATGCAACTGTCCAAACAGAGATGCTGGGAAAGAATTGAGGCATCAAAGGCCATAATGATTTTGAGTCTGGATGTGGTTGTAGTAAAAATAACAGCATCTGTCATATTAGGTTAATGCTGCTATTTGAAATTTAGAAGTTTTTCTTTAATTTTTAAATCTGTTCTGTTCAAGCTTTGTTTTCATTTTTTCTAATGTTATAGATGCATAAACATTACAAGCTAGCATAATTAGTTTATACATAGCTTTAGGTCTATACATATTTCGCTAACATTACAATAAACATATAAATCACCAACTAAATTCACAAGAGTGCTTAGAAGGGAAATATCACTCAGACTTGGTAAACAGTGCAATGGTATGAATCAAGGATCTGAATCTGTTTTGACAGAGGAAAGAAGATGAAAACCCAGGACAACTGGGAATCTCCCCTCCCCCCCCCCCGACAGCGCCACCTGAAGGGGTTTAGGACAAAACCGGGACCCCCTTGGGAGCAAAAGGAACCATCTCCCACCTCAGGAAGATACTAGCCAGCACGAAAACATGTTCAGGGCCTGAAAAGTCACTGTTGTACCTCCTGCATCAGTTTTGAAAACAAAAGTAAAATTAAGGAACATTCACTAAGTTACTGAGGGAAATGCCTGGATTGAATTATGATAATAATAAAAATAGCAAAATCTCAATTACTACATGCTAAGCATTCTTCTAAGAGCTTTACCTACATTAGCACCTTTAATTCAATTAATAACCTATGACCAAGTCACTCCTTTGGTAAATTATAAAACTGGTCACAACCCTTCTTTTGTAGGCATACCAATTTCTTCTCTCTTTGAATATGGGTTGCCCTTTATGATTTATTTTGCGAATGGATCACAGTGGGAGTGATAGGAATCATTTCCTGGTCTAGGATACAAGCTGCCTCACGTGTTTCTAGCACACTCCCAGGAACCCTAGCTCCACCATGGGAACAAACCTAGGCCTATTTATTTCCACCTGGGAAAGAAACCCTTCATGATTTGATGTTCTTTCCTTGAGAGGCACATGTTAATTATGATTTCCTATAATTTTTCTAACTTGAAGGGAAAGTTTTCTTCTACCATTATGTTTCCCCCTAAGTTTGTTGCATATTCAAAAGTATTTAACTTCAAGAAAACAAGGTGGTAGGAAATGGCTTGATTGCTGCTATGGGGAGAAAAAAGAGATAACAAAAAGTTACTGTCCTGTGTTTTCAAGAAAGTTGGCTGAAGTTGCACAAAAGGTATTAAGTTAAACAGATAAAACAAAAATTATCTGCCAAAACATTAATTTAAAAACCCTTCCAAAGTGCTGATGTTTTGCTTTTATTCCTAAGTAATATTTAAATAAATGCATGTCACATTTGACACTCGGATAACCACATATTGAAGTTTGAAGACATTTAAAAAGATGATTCAGATTGGATTCCTACCAGGAAAGGAAGGCACTGGAATGTAATGCAATTGTGAAAGGGCTCCAGAGGGTGGCTTACTGAGAGACGGGTAAGGTCATATCAGCCAAGAAAGGGCTATTTCCTAAGTCTTAAGTAAGGAGCTATCCAATTCCTCCTAAGATATTGTGTAGACAGAACCATATTATGCCCTGTATAAGGTGCTCCTCTGTATAACCCACATCCACGTTGTTAGCCCAAACTTTCAGAAAAAAGACTTTCATTTTTCTTTTTTAACTCAAAGTTTTGTTTATATTTAGGTACCTTTTTTTTTATATTTTAAAGGGATTTTAGCATTTTTTTTTTAAATTTTGCTTTCAATTTCAGCTGGCTTTCACTCTTCTTAATTTGGAGGTTTTGTTGTTTTTTTCCTTTCTTCCTTTAGCGATTCTCTTGCCCTTTGCCTTCCAAGTAGCTGGGATTACAGGCGCCCGCCTCAATGCCCAATGTCTTTTTTCTTTTTTTTTTTTGGTAGAGACAGGGTCTTTTTCTCTGGCTCACTTTGACTCATGCTGACTCATGCTGGTCTCGAACCCTCCGAGCTCAGGAAATCTACACACCTTGGCCTCCCATAGCACTGGGACTACAGGCGTGAGCCACTACGCCTGGCCTTAGCATTTATTTTTTAAAGATATTATAGTATAAGAAATTTTATGCACCAATAACAAATAGTACTGCTCATGTATAATGAGCATTCTTGTTTTTCCTTCAAAAATTTGGGCAAAATAGTATGCATTCTGCACTGCAGAATAAGGAATTTAACTCTGTAAACCAAATCTTTGGCTTATCTGGACTTTATAATAATTATATAATCTGGATTTGGGGGAACATTTCCTACTTTAAATATTCTGTTCCACTGCCAAATCATGAACCCTGACTCAGAACTTGTGATTGCATGAACAAGTATACTTTTAGGGTGGGGAAAAAAAAATAACGACTGGAGACCTGGCATTAGACTGCCAACTTTTTTTTTTTTGGTGGAGACAGAGTCTCACTTTATCGCTCTCGGTAGAGTGTTGTGGTGTCACACAGCTCACAGCAACCTCCAACTTCTGGGCTTAGACAATTCTCTTGCCTCAGTCTCCCGAATAGCTGGGACTACAGGCACCTGCCACAATGCCCAGCTATTTTTCTGTTTTTGCAGTTCGACCGAGGCTGGGTTTGAACCCGCCACCTTTGGGATAGGGGGCCAGCACCCTACTGAATAAGCCATAGGCGCCATCTTAGACTGCCAACTTTTAACCAACAATTATATTTAAAAATAATAAACAGTTGGACTGAGAAATGATTTTATGACAAAGACTTCAGTGGCCATCACAACAACAAAAATTAATGAATAGGAATTAAGCTGAAAATCTTCTGTACAGCTAAGGACACAACAAGTAAAGTAGAAAGACAATCTTCAGAATGGAAAAAGATATTTTCAGGGTATCAATTTGACAAAGGGTTGATAACTAGAATCTACAGAGAACTTAAATTAATCATCATAAAAAGAGTAAATAATTCTATGTAACTCTGGGCAAGAGATATGAACAGAACTGTCTCCGACGAAGACAGACAAATGGCTAATAAACATTTGAAAAAATGCTCATCGTCCCTGATCATCAGAGAAATGCAAATTAAAACCACCCTGAGATATAGCTCTTTTCATTTTCACCAATGAAAATAGCTCCCATCACAAAGTCTCAAAGCTGCAGATGCTGGTATGGATGTGGAGAGAAGGGAACACTTTTACACTGCTGGTGGGACTGCAAAATAATACAGCCTTTTTGGAAGGAAGTATGGCGAATCCTCAAAGAACTCAAATTAGACCTCCCACTTGATCCTGCAATCTCATTACTAGGCATCTCCCCAGAAGAAAAAAAAATCATTTTATCATGAGGACATTTTGCATTAGACTGTTTATTGCAGCTCAATTTACAATCTCCCAAATGCAGCACCAACCCAGGAATGGATGAACAAGTTGTGGTATATGTATACCATGGAATACTATTCAGCCACTAAAAAAGATGGAGACTTTACATCTTTTGTATTAACCTGGATGGAAGTGGAATACATTCTTCTTAGTAAAGTGTCACAAGAATGGAGAAGCAAGAATTCAATGTACTCAGTTCTAATATGAAGGCAGCAGATGAGCTAATACAAGGAGGGGGGTGGTAGGGGAATGAGAGAGTGGGGAGAGGGGAGGAGGCAGGGGTTGGGGGTCATGGTATATGGCACACCTCTTGGGGGAGACACAATTACAAGAGGGACTTTACCTAACAAATGCAATCAGTGTAACCTAATTCTTTGTACCCTCAATGAATCCCAAATAATAATCAAAAATAAATAAATAATAAACAGGTTTTAAAAAGTTAATTGTATTTTGCTTCATGAAAAGTCTTCTGTATTATCTCCATTTTCTCTTTTCATTCTATACCCATGAAAACTTCCTCAGCAACTGTCACCAGCCTTCCGCTAAGGTGCTTTTAGTCAGATGAGGTACTACCCTAAAATCTTGACTCTACTGTGTTCTAATTACATGGTCTTGAGCTTCAGAGCCCTAAGTTATGCACTCTATAAAATGGAGATGATGACATTTACCTTGTAAAGTTCTGTGATTAAAAGAAAAGTGTCCAAAACCTTTAGCATAATAACCAGCAGACGGTAGAACCACAATAAATTATCTATGAAAAATACTTCCCCCTAGCTTAGGTCAATCTTGTGGTTTGAGGCTTCTTCTCTAATTTGTAGTTTTTTATATTAGTTTATGTATTTATATTTCCTGTGCACATACTAACATGATTTACGTAAATATGTTTTGGTAAAGCAGAAAAGAAATAAAAAATGGAAAAAAAAACTTAAGTAGGAGAATAGCAGCAGACACTGAATTAGGGATTGAGATCTTTTTCAACTTACAAAGGGGACCTTCTAGAAGATGAGCACATCACCGGTCTAAGAGAAAGAGGCCCTGTGTATACGATACGCAGAGACCAGTAGACAGACTTGCATTCCTCTGCAAGAACCAGTTGACAAGCAAGAATGCTTTCCATGCTGACTACCTTCTCAAAAGCCTCATAGAAGGAAATATTAAAATAGAAGAAAGTGACAACCATTCCCTGCAAAATCCCCTTTTCAGCTTATATTGTCTTCAAACTAAGTTTTATACTTCAAAAGTTGTCAAAGCCAAGAGGCCAATCCCACCCATGCAGCTGGAGGGCAGGTAATTGAGAGAAAAGTGGGGGGTGGGGGGCAACATACTGGGGGGCAACTCAGAGAATATACTGGCCCCTTCTGGCTGCTGGATACCAGAATACCACAGACTGGGTAGCTTAAACATAGAGATTTAATTTCTCATAGTTCTACAGGCTATAAGTCCAATGATCAAGGTACCAGCATAATCGGATGGTGGTGCAGTGTCTCTCCCCAGCTCACAGCTACCTTCTCGCTTTATCTTCACATACCTCAGAAAGAGAAAGAGAGAGAGAGAGATTTGGCTTCTCTTCCTCTTTTAAAAGCCCCAATTCCATCATGAGGGGCTTATCCTCATGATCTCATCTAAATCTGGT
Source organism: Perodicticus potto (assembly GCA_963574655.1). Classification (NCBI taxonomy): domain Eukaryota; kingdom Metazoa; phylum Chordata; class Mammalia; order Primates; family Lorisidae; genus Perodicticus; species Perodicticus potto. The sequence goes on along the minus strand of CAUYRH010013553.1, from coordinate 39,997 downwards.
TATCTTTCAAAAGTTCCTTTTCCAAATAATACCACATTGGGGATTAGGGCTTCAACACAGGGGTTTGGGGAGAATATATCAGTCCACAGAAAAGAATGTGCTACAGAGCAAAGGGGGTGCACAAAAGTGGTCACTTGGCAGAGCCTGATTTCACATTCCGAAGGGCACACCTTTCCCAGACAGCAAACCCTCTGCCATGAAGAAACACAAGAGGTCACAGCACAGCAGTCCAAATGCAGAGGCCTCAGAAGCAGAAGGTCTCCACCGCAGCTACAGCACAAGTGGTAGCACTGCTAGAGCCCAACATTCCCTAAGTCAGTGTTTTGCAACCTTTTTAATCTCATAGCACACTTGAACCTATAGTTAAACTTCCAAGGCACACTTAAATTATGTCAATCAAAAAGGGAGTACAAAAAAAAAAAAAAACATACTTACTATATTTTGAATTGTTCTGAAAATAATTTAAAAATTTTTTCAGCACACCAGTTGAAATTCATGGCTGTAAGTGCTTGAAGTCCTAAGGCATTCACTTATTCTACAACTGTTTATTGAGCACCTATTCTGTGCAAGGTACTACTCTGGCACTGGAATATAAAGTGGATACCCAGAACCCATCAAAGCTTAATTTGAAGTAGCATGGAGCCCAAAACATGGTAGATACTCAAAAATGAAATCAATGAATGAGTGAATGAACATCTCAGTAGACCTTTTCATCAGTTGTTTCATTAAAATTGAAACAGGGGTCATCAGACCTGGCCACAAATTAGAATCATCTGTGAATACTAATTTTTAAAATGCCAACACCTAGATCTTATCTTCTAGAGACTGACTTAATTGGCAGTGAGTGGAATTTAGACATGGAAATATGTGGTAGGGAGGGATATTATTTGAGTTGTCTACAGATAAATTCATTTAGGAAATGAATATTTATTGAGTAAGTATGAAATCCATGTTAAAGAACAAATGTTTACTGAATAATCTGGGAAAACTATGTTAAGAAACCAGGAATTTCTTACAATAACCTGTTAGATATCTTCAACTGACAGTCACAGACACACTGCAAACTTAAGCTCAAAACTGAACTTATGAGTCTTCATTCTGCTTTCCCCAAGATTCCTTCTTATAAAACAAAACAAAACAACAACAACAAAATCCAGATTCCTTCTTATAGTGTCATCCACCCTGCTACTCAAAGTAAAAACACAGGGAATGATTCTCCTCTTTTCGTAGCCCCTGGCCATTTCTATCCTCTATATCACTCTCAAATCTACTGCTGTCTTCCCCACCCCTTGAGTTAAGCCCCTAGAACCACTTTTGTCTACATAAAAGTCTCAACCAATTTCTCTGCTTCTTCCCGCTGCTCCACTGGCCCAACCTCTGCTTGGCAATAGGAGTAAAATCTACAAAACTCCAGCCTGATTATAGCATCTCATGCTTAAGATGGTTCAGGAAGTCCCTATGACACACAGGATAATGCTCAGTTCCCAGGTGCTGTGATGGCTGTGTCTCTGGGGCAAGAAGTTAAGAAATATCTGTTTGGGAGGCTCCAGACACCCACACCCTTACCTGCTACAGCCATCTCCAAGGAGGATGCCACAGTCAAGGAACAGGGAGAAGTCCCGATGATATGGTCAGCCAAATGCACATGATTCACTGCTGTAAGGTTTTGTCTCAAACATGCCATTCATTCCTCCCTGGTGAGTCAGGCTGACAGCTGGAAGACTCCATTGAAATGAGCCACCAGAAACACTAAAGAACATTCTTAGCTTTGCTCAGTGGAATACTCTGCTACTTACTAGATATATAATCTTGAGTAAATTACTTAACCTATTGAAGCCTCTACCTATTCACATACAAAATGGGGAGAGTAATAAAGTCCCAGAGTATTTAGAGTAACATCTGATGTCATGAGTGTTCAGTTCAACAAAGTTCACCAGACTACCACCATGAATAATTACCATTACCATCACTTTCACAGAAAGGAATAAGTCCAAAGACAGGTGATCCTCGCCAAAGCCACAGGAAAGAGCGATGGCGAAGGCCTTACCAAACCAGGGCTGAACTGTCTTAATACATCGGCATCAACCTGTTTCTAGGGCATGAACAGCTCCCAAGGAGAGCAACCCCAGACCTTCTAAACCAATCAAGTGGAAGAAAGAGTTTCCAAAGAAAGGACAATTTAGTATTTCCCTTGGCAAACCAGCTGTGGCAAGATAGGATTTGGATGTGTGGGATCCAAAGGGCACACTCTTAAATCAATGCCACCACCCTCGTCTGACCTTTACCTCTGTGGTGGTTTTTAACCACTCCTGGTCCCTTGGCTCAAGTTATATCCTTCACTAGGTGCAAATGTAGCACAATCTTCCAGGCAAGGTTCCCATCTACTCTGCTTCTGACCCACTTTGTTTGCATATCATACCAAGGCTCCAGCCCCGGACTTTACCATGCACTTACTTACTATGGTGCTATTTGTAAATGTTTAAATTATGTCATTTTTCTAGTTAAAATAATCACAAATCCATCATACAACTGGGCTTAGTATAATAAACAATTGTATACCCTAAAACCCCACACGTAGCACAATCATTATAAATACAGTAGAACCTCTGTAAGTCAACCACCCAAGGGACTGGAACAAACTGGTCCACATAGGGAGGTGGTCAATGCAGGGAGGTGGTCAGCCATGGAGTGGCTACAGGATCTCGCTGTATTTCATTCCTATATTTTTCTCTATGTATGTTCACAACATATAATTGTTATCCTACTTGAGCATTTTTCAAACTATCTCACCGTCTTCAACATCATCGTTTAATTGCCACATAACATTCTGTCAAAGAATTATGGAATTTTTTTGGTTTTTTGTACTGTAGGCTGAAGTGCAGTGGTATAAGCATAGCTTACTACAGCCTTGAATTCCTGGGCTCAAGTGCTCCTCTTGCCTGAGCCTCTCCGAGTAGCTGGGACTACAGATATACACCACCACATCAGCTAATTTTATTTTTTAAAAGATGAGATCTCACTATGTTGCCCAGGCTTGTCAGACTCCTAGTCTCAAGCGATCCTTCCACCTTAGCCTCTGAAATTTCTAGGACTACAGGCATGAGCTACCATGCCTAGCAGAAATTTTAAAAATTGACTTAAGCATTCCCCTACTGTGGGCTGGGCAGAGCATTTCTTATTTTGGGCTATTATAAATAGGACTACAAAGAAGAATTTTCATGCATATGGATACTTCCATATTTTGAATTATTTCCTAGTATTTGGTTAACAGACGTTCCATTACTAGATCAAAAGGAATGGTCATTTTGATAGTTTTGGATACATATCGTCAAGTCATTTTATGAAAGGAAGATCTTGTTTCTTGTGTATAGTACTCCTCTCATTCATTTTCTAAGTAATTCATTCTATCTACCCTCAGTTATGTACCTCTACCACTCACTACCTATCACTTCCTTGTGTGAATAGTAAGTACCCGCTGTAGAAACAAATTTCCCACAGACACCCAGAACATCCTACCTTGGTTCAGAATACCCCATAAAAGTTCTCTCCTAAATGTACCTTGGAGTCCGCTCTCCTCTTCAGGGAACTCTGTCACGGATGAGATATGAAGATGTGCCTAATTCAATGTTTTGAGATATTTAAATGTGCCTAATTCAACCTGTTTTAAGGGAAAACATATTTGAAGTTCATGATTTGTATTCTGAATAATAAAAAATATACTTTTTAATTAAAAACATTTTCTATTTTTGGTGCTATTACATAGTACCGTGATGTACCCATTTCACTACAGTTTTGCCAGGATTAGGAAACATTTCTTCTGGTTTGTGTTCTTGAGCATATAAATGATGAAAAATATGCACTACAAAGTGAAGTTTTAAGACCAGCCTGCGCAAGAGCAAGACCCTGTCTCTACTAAAAATATAGAGGGGGCACCTGTCGTCCCAGGTACTCGGGAGGTTGAGGCAAGAGAATTGCTTGAGTCCAAGAGTTGGAAGTTGCTGTGAGCTATGATGCCACAGCACTCTACTAAGGGTGACAAAGTGAGACTCTGTCTCAAAAAAAAAAAAAATTGATTACACATACTCAGGAGGCTCAGGCAAGAGAATCACTTGAGCCTGAGAGTTTGAGGTTGCTGTGAGCTATAACAGCACGGCACTCTACCAGGATGACAAAGTGAGACTGCCTCCAAAAAAAGGGGGGGAGGATTAGTTTTTTCTTACATGTCTACCTGGCCCCATGAGACTAAGTTTTCTGAGAGTGGATATGTTCATATTTTTCCCTATACCATTGGTAATCAATAAAGATCTTGGTAGAGATGAAAAGAGCAGTAAAATGTGGAATGCTTTTTACTTCTCTTTTCATCTCTATTGTACCCCATAAATGCATTAATGTGCACAGTTATGTTTTAATAAAATGAATAAATAAAAATTTTTAAAAAACAAAACTTTATGACGAAGTAAAGGAAAAGTAGCTAAAAGAAAGAAAAGAGAAGTAAAAGAGGAAAGCAGAGAAGAGTAAGAAAACGAGCCATGGAAGCAGGGAGAAGGTGGGGGCGCAGGTGGGGGAGAAGGAAGGACAGTTAGGAGCTGGAGGTACAAGTATTTAGCAACTTTGGACTACAAGTAGGCCTTTCAGAGAATAGAGTCAAAGCAGTGGTTAACATTAAAGAAGTAACTAAATGCCTCATTAGTTTTGCTACTAATGCCTCTTTTGTATTCACGCAAAAAAAGATTGTTCTTCGGAAGGTCAATTAAATGGAATACCTAAATTCTTTAATATCAGGGACCCCCACTTCTAGCTTCCTTCAAAGCAGATGGCTTAAAAACAAAAAAATGCACTTGACATCATCGTAGTTTCCTATACTTGTTCCTCTGTGTCATGAATGGGCTCTGTGGCCAAGCAATGGGAACACAATGCTCCCTTGAACTGGATGTTTAAATCTGAGAGCTCATCTACATGCCCTCAAAACAGCCATTTAAAGAAAATGATATTGTCCTGGGAATAAATCTTAAAGAAGTATGGCTCCCTCCTCCTGAGCTTGACTTCAAGGCCTGTCTAGATCACTTTCTGGCTACTGAAAGTTCTGTTTCTCATCTGTAAAAGGGGGATAGTAAAAGCTCCTGTCTTACCGAGTGGCAACTGTGAGATTAATGAATTAATACATACTTAGAACTGTAACTACAACACAGCAAGTCCTCAGTAAAAAGGGAGTTATTGTGACCATTGTTGAATAAGTCAAATGATGGAAAATGCCAGGCAATTCACAGGATGCACAGAGATTCCGACACCCCAAACTTGTACACACACCATAGCAACAAGCTCCACACACGAACTGATCATTTCTTAGGTTTGCTTCTGGCACCTCTGTGTGTACAAGAGCTCCACGTACTTAGAGGTACGACACATGTAATGGACATCTTCTAGAATCATCTATCCAGGAACAGGCAGGTAACATGAATGAAGAGAATGTGGGGTTCAGTTTTACAGGGGATCAAGGAAGGGAGGCTTGCCCTTCCTCTTCTCGCCCCCACGGAAGTGAACAGTCACCATTCTGATAGAAGCAATTATTGCTATCTGGGAATCGAGACCCGATTTTGCCAAAACTTCTACATTTTGGAGAGAAAATGGAACTGTGTGTTCTTATGTACAGCCTCCTAATGGTTAACTGTTGCCAGCTCTTTCAATTGTTTGTAAAAGACCCTGTGAAGTTCATTTAAAATTTGTCTAAGACAAATTTGGCCTTAACTCTTGATACCTTGTTCCCATTAAGCTAAAGAAAAGCAGAAGTTCGGCCCCAGTCCACACATTCACAAGAACGAAGCCCCCACCCACCCACGTGATGGCGGGAAGGCCCGAGAAGGGCAGCGCTGGACAAACATCCACACCCTGCCCGAGTTCCAGGCAGCCCCCGAGACCCCCGCTGCATGCCCACACTACTTCTCCTTTTTCAGGGACAGAAAAGAAAAGCTGGGAGCTCATCATCTTAGCCAAGAGGCCAGGCAGGGGAAATGACAGCAAAGGCTAATGTGTCACATACAGGCCTCGAGGGACTGGGGGAAGGGGACACTCTAAGGTTCAGAGGGTTCAAAGAAGACTTGAGGATCATGTTCCTGATGTTGGGGGAACCTCTGGAAAAGATACAGGGGTCACTCTAGGTAACAGAGGCCAAATGAGCAGTGGCACCGCTGTGTCAGCATATTATAACATCTCTCTCCTATCGGGCTTTGGGGAAGTTTGTATGGTTCCGTTTGTTGCTCTTAGAGTTTGTCTTCTCTGGATCAGAGATAGGGATGAGCCCCCGACACAATTGCCACCAAATATCAGAAGAATGACCCGTCGTCATTGGAGTTGACCATGTATTCCTGTTTCAAACTTTTATCAGGCCTCTGCACACAACACTGTGGTTGGCCAGTCATACCAGGCGAAGAGCTGGTCTCTTCCCCTAAGAACCCAAGGCAGGAACAGACTACAAAGAGATGAGGTGATAGGCACAGGACTCGTGGGTGCAGCAGATAACACGGCACCCTGTCCAAGCAGATGAGGTGGGCTTCATGCCTGCCAGCAGCTGGGCTGCACCTGGGGGTAAGTGGGAGTTGGCCGGGAAGGGGAGGAGGAGGAAGGGTGTTCCAGGCAGTGGCAGTCACAGAGGCTGAGGCGTAGAATGTTGAAAACTAGTAGTTTACAGCAATAGAGACATCCGCCCTCTGTGCCACCTCTTCATTCTTGGTTTGTTTGCTAATTACAGGAATCTCCGGAGATCCCTAAGGATTCTTAAAACTCAATCTATTTCCATTCATTCACATGAAAAGGTAACAGATGAAAATCCACTGATGACCAAGGTAAAGAGAACGATTTAGTGTCCATAATACACTCATGGGTTTACTGTATCCCTAGATTCTTGGCACAAAGAAAGATGATCCTGTTAATACAATAAACTCTTAAACTGTTTATGTTAGAATAGAACATTCTCTGCTCAGCCTCTAAATAAGAGGAGACATCCACATGTGAAGAATAAAAATTGCACATCAAAGCTCAGAGACTTTTTTAACTTAAGCTTAGGTTGTCACATTTTGGTTTTTATTTATACATTACTAACACTAAAAGAAACTTTTCTTAAAAGTGAATATATAGTTCTTTTTTCTCTCAAGGGGACAATAAAAAGAATGCTAAAGACTTCAACTCACAATCACCACTGTCATACTTCAAATGTCATGAAAAAGATACTTGAGGGTCCGAAGGTGGCAACTCTTAGCATCCTGGGTTCACACCTGAACAGGTAATCTCGTTCTTTGCTTTTCTTTCTGACTTGCTTCTGATGACCCTTTAGAGGAAGAGGAGACTGAGGTGACTTGTCTCCACAGATGGTCCCTGGTGAAATGTCTTTGCACACCCACGTCTCTTATCTGGACTATCCCACACAACTACCAGGAAATGGATGCTGCATGATTGTCAAGGTCAAATGACACTTTGCACATCCCCACTAGACTCTTGGAAACCTCAGCATCAGTACCCACCCAGTTTCCAGCCTGTGAAAGACCCAAGCTACATGAAGCAGCCTTGTGTAGGAGGTTCAGCTGCCACTGAAAGTGGGAGCATTACAGATCCCAAAGAACCTCCCAGCTGAGCTCAGTCAACCCACAAAACCACAGTTTAGTACACAGCAAGACATAACCAGAAGAGGGAGGCCAAGAAAGAAGCTCTGAAATTAAGGAAGAGTCTATTCCACCTGGGGCAATGTGATAAATGACATTAAAATCTGCCACCCAGTGGAAGGTTTTTTCCCCCTAAGTGTAGTTGTTGATTATCTCTAGGCTTCTTGTCCTAGTGATCATCTAATTAGGGCATAAACATATGAATTTCTATAAATATATTCCAAATCAAAAAGAACTATTTCCCATGTCTATTTTACTTTTAAGTTTTGGTCTTTAGCAAGAGAAAAACAAAAGCAAAAATCTTCCCAAACTAAGCCAGATTAGCTTGCCTCCACCAATGTCTTTTACACAGCTAGGCCAACTACCAAGTGAACTGATATAGACAGTGCAGTAGCCTTTCCTATCTTTCCATTTTAACTATGGAATTGGCATGATGTTAAAAAATGTGGTTTTCCATTTCCATTTTCATGGTGCTAACATTCATTTTTTATATTTGGTGCGTAATGCCAACGCTCTCCTGTACATAATAGTCTGATGATTGGTGTTGGTACCTTTGTGGCACCTCCTCATCACATGAATAAAACAGCCAGGACACAGATTAGAAGTACACACTCGCAAGAGGTGAGTTTCCCATAGGTGCAGGGAAAAGCCCAGAGTGATCTGTGCCGTGGCCTTTTACTGAAACAGTATACAAGAGGTGTGGGGGTCCCACATACTAGGATCATGTGCTTAATGATCGCTACATGCTCTTTCCCCACTGACTTGACTCCCACCCTGTTGCACCACACGCGTTCAAGGTTCATCTCCTGCTTGCTAACGAGCCACCTATTTTATCTCATTAACGCGTGTAGTCACTTGAGGGCTTGTCTCCAGGCTGCAAAACATCTCCATACCAGCCTGGAGATTGTCCCACTCCCACTGCCTCCCTCAAGACCCGGTGACCACTTCTACAAGCCTGGTGCTCAGTCTCCTACAGGTTGGCAGTCATTGGCCCCACAACATTCATTCTTTCTGTTCCTTATTAATGACCTCCACTTTGTGTCCATGAAATACCCAACTTTCAGAGCTTTCTTTGAAACTGATGTATCCATATGACCCTGTTCCAGCTATTCAGAATCAAGAGAGAACATCTGCTGGGGTGTTCTGACAAAACTCTTGCTATCCCAACAAAGAGGGTGAGCTATGGTCAGCACCATCACTTTGCACCTCCCTTTTGGAAAATTTCTAGGTACAGCAACCATTTTTCAGCCATGTGGCAATGAGCACAGGATGAAAGCTAAAATATTAAGAAGAGGAGAGCAAAAAAGCACAAAAGAACCCGAGTCTCTGACAGCACTGCCCAGCAGCTGACCCAAGCTGAGAAACTGCCCATTTCTCAACACCTCGTGTGAAAAAAGTAAACCCTACTTGTCAAAAACCTCCATTGATTCAGCTTCCTACTACCTGCAGCCAAATGCATTTCTGCCAGACGGTGCTAAATTATTACTTAAAATCCAATAAGCTCTTGTAAGGTTGAGCTCAATCGTAGCTGCTCAAATATGAATTTCTGCAAGCCAGACCATGGTCCACATGGTTGATGATGAGGTGTGTTTCTGCCTAATTGGGCCACTCGTTCAGAGAACTGACACGGTCACACTGCCAGCCGGCCCTTCCAGGAAGCATTCCACCAAGGAAAAGCCAACTACTCAGGCTGACAGTCAAAAATAATCAGAAGGAAGAACAGTAGGCTTTCAAAAGAACAGTGGTTAAGAAAAATATCAGATCTGTGGGAGGCTTTTTTCCCCTTTGCTCATTGTGTAATAGCAATAACATTCCTGCCTTTGGAACATACTTGCAGAAACAACTGTTGTGGTTATCAAACATCTCAGCTTTGCTTCAGCATTTAATCATCCACAAAACCCCATTTATTGTCTCTCCTACACCTCCATGGTTATCAGAATCCCATAATTAAGGCATAATGAAAGTAAACAATGTCACAGAAAACTAGATGTCTTTAAAAGGAGAGTAGTTAAAGCTTTTAAGACAAATGTCCCTAAAGATAGCACTACAGCCAAATGGAACTGCTAAGTAGTTCTGTTTGTGTGTGTGTTGGTGGAGATTAAAAAGAACCATCTAAGTGAAATATTTAGAGGACAAATTGACTCTTGATGGATGATAAATTAATTTAGGAAATTTATATTGAAATCAAATAAGTGTGTTCATATAGTAAAGACCCCTACACAGACACCCCCAAACCAGAAGGAAAGGAAGGCCACTTGTCTCCAGAAAACCAAAACAGGATGACCATCAGCTTCTTGTCTTTTCTTCAAGATTTATACCTCATTCCATCCAAGATGATCTTGGTATGTAAAGCAAGGCATATAAAAGTGTAAGAAGAAAACTCTTTATTTAAAAAGCCAAAATATAAAGATGCTAAGGTAGCTGGGACACTCCAGACACCGCAACTGGGTACAGTATTTATGTGTGAGATTCAGCTATGGCAAAAAAAAAGAAACTCTTTGCTTTTCATTGCTTCCATTGTTTGATAAAAGGAAGAACGTAAATTCAGTAGAAAAGTAGCATCTTCCTGATGGGAATTCTTTAGGTAATTTATGATATAAGAAATATTAAGGTTCACCATTCCCTAATAAGCCTTATCTTATTTTCATGACACACAACACAATACATTGCTCTATATTTTTAGAATATACCTGTATAGTACATACGTATCTTTAATTACTTCTTTAATGTTTGGTCTCTCAAACAGACTACAAATCCATGATGAGGGAGGGATTATTTCTGTTCTTTTTTACCTCCAGAGCTTGGCTCAATTTCTGACCTAATTTACATACTTAATCGATATTCATTGGATAAATGAATAAACTTGTCAAAGATAAAATTTGAAACCCAGAAATCAGTCTCCCCAGACACCTACCTGGAATGTTTGTGGATAGCCATGAAGTGACTCATAAAGGGTGTCTTCTCAGTGCGGTTTGCAATGACCATGGCAGTAATAAAAGAGAAATGCCTAAATGTCCATGAACATGAACAAGGGAGAAGACTCAGACAATGGAATCTGGTTTAGAAATTAAAATAAACAAATTGAAGCAAAATAGGTCAAACAATGTTATGGGGGACAAACTGCAGAGCAATGGTTACAGGATAATATTCATATCACTTTAACATAGGCAAAGCAACCCTATATACAGTTGTTTCAAAGCATGCATGGAACAAAAACATGGAATTTGAGGTATTGGCTTTCTTTGACAAAGAAGAGAGAATGGGATTGAGAAGGGGCTACCATCACATCTGTAATGTTCTGCTTCTGAGGCTGAACGATGATTATACTGATGTTATAATGAAAACAAGGGCAGTCTGAGAAATTGCTGCAGAGGAACTTAAAGAGACACGGAGACACAATAACTAAATACTATTGGATGGGAGACTGAAATAGAAAAAGGACATCAGGTAAAAACTAAAGAAATATGAAAAAGTATTAGTTGATTATAATGTATAGATATAGATTCATTAATTGTAACAAATGTACTAAACCCTAATATAAGATGTTACTAATTAGGGAAGCTAGAAGCAAGGTATATGTAAACCCCTTTAACTAGCTTTACAACTTTTCTTTAAATCTAAAACCATTCTAAAATATTAAGTCTACTATAAAATGGACCCTTCTCCCAGCAATCCTTCAAAAGGTCATCAGCTACAATAAACTATTAAACTTGGTAATGGTATTTTCTTTAGGAAGGTAATACGGCACAAGTGTATTGGTTTTTCAATGATCTGACTTATTCTAGAAAAGAATTTCAAGAATAGTGAGTTAATATATCCCCCAGATCGCTGTATTCTTCTCAAATACAGATGGCTTGGGTTGTCCTGTGTCAGAACTGGACCGCAGTCAGACAGATGTGGTTTTGTTCCCATAAAGTAAGTACATCTGAGAACAGAGGCCTACAGCAAACTGCTCGTGGCTTGGCCTCCTTCCACTCCCAAATTCTTCCCTGGCAGCTTCTCTGCCCTGCTTTCCTAGGCCATGTTCATAGTGAAGTACAGCCCAACCATTTACATTCTCTTTAAAATAACAAGGAGTCAAAGAGATTCCTCAGCAGATAGGGTTGTACCACATAGATTCCAGTATGCTTCAAAGAGAGTGCATTCCTCAAGCCTGCCTCACGTGAGTTGAAAGTCACAGAAAAGTAAAGGCAGGAAGCATCTTGGAGCTCATCTGGCCTCTTAGCGAAAGATGAGTTCAGCAGGGTCTAAGGAGGTGGAGTAATCTGGTCCAAGTTCCCTCCCTCCAGAGTGCCCCTTCCAAAGCTAAGGGTCACCTTGGCAGTGACTGAGGTCCTCTTAGGGGAGAAATTGCCTCAGCCTAGCTGCTTACAGCAGAGGGTGTCAGTGATGGGGACAGAAGACCAGGTGCTAGAGGTGTTGCAAGGGCTAGGCGAAGTCCACTCCCTGCAGCAGGGTAGCTGGAGGGCGAGTATGACTGGTGTTGACACTCTTGCCCCCAAGCACTATTAACATTCATACCACTCTCTCTCCCCCTCTTCAGTGAAGTCAACCATACTCACAGTTGCTCAGTAAGAGGAGTTTATTTAGTGGGGATCACTGAAGGTGACAGAGAAACAGACATGGCCCACCAGAAGCAGGTCTTCAGTGGCCAGATGACCGAGAGAAAGTGAGGCCCCTGGAAATGAGGACCATTGTGGAGGAGGAAGACCCTTCACTGAGTGTGGCAATGCCACACTGCCAATCCCATGTAAATTTCAAGGACATGAATTAAAAACATCAGCAAAGTCAAGGTGGGTCTGATAATGCTCTATTCCTCTGAGCACATTAGCTTAGCACTCTCCATGAAGGGAGCTTTGTGGGAACAGTCCTACCTTCCTTTGCACTGGCCCATATGTGAATATGATTCTTTCTTTTGTGTGTGTGTTTATAAATAAAGTTTTATTGTCACACATATATGCCTACTGGTTACACATTATCTATGGTTGATTTTGAGGTACAATAGCAGAATAGGGTTGTTATGACAGAAACAGTATGGTCCTCAAAGACTAAAATATTTATTATCTGGGCCTTGCAGAAAAAGTTTGCTAATCACTGTAGTAATCTATAAATATTTATTAACTATCAACTCATTACTATCATCTGTGGTGGCTCTGTATACAAAAGAAACAGGACAATAACAAGGACATGGTTACTATTCTTTGTGACTTACATTCAAGTTGGGAAGGGAAAACCTAACAATGGCTCTTCTTCAGAGTCGATTGCTAGGAACTCCAAAAATAGCATTAATGTTTGGTTTGTTTCTTCCTCATTCTTGCTAAGTTTGACACTGTGTAAGTAGTCCTAGCATTAGGATTTTAAAGGAAAGATGCCTATAAGAAACAAACTGTTAATGTTGTCAAATAAGAATTCATGGTAATAGGAACTTTATAAAGGCACTTTAAGAAATCTAACGGGGAGTGGCACCTGTGGCTGAAAGGAGTAGGGTGCCAGCCCCATATACCGGAAGTGACAAGTTCAAACCCAGCCCTGGCCAAAAACTGTAAAAAAAGAAAAAAAAAGAAATCTAAAGGGATTCTAGTTTTATGTTTAGCCACTGCTGAAATCTTTTAGGGAATTTTGATTATCACTATAATTTGATGTGCATATTTATCTAATATCTTACAACATGTCTCATGAGAGTGCCAACTAACAGTAAAGCTGTTTCCACTCTCCCTTCCTGTGAGCCCACGTGGGAGCTGACACTCAGTGTGGCATGGCAACTGGGGACAGAAGGGGGAAGGATTGTCCTGTGGAACCCTGAGCTTCCATATATGGCCAGGGGTAGAGGCTTTGTGCCATGGATCTCTCCTTCAAAGAAACTAAAATGCCTTATGCTATGAAAAATACATAAAACATTTTAATTATCTGATTCTAGTAAATATCTCTTATCCTTAAACCATTTCTATCAAAAGACCTAGAAACAGGGGCCAGACAAGCTACTTTTTAAATTCAAGAGTCATTTCTCAACTAAGAAAACACAAATTGGATAGAGCAGATAATCTTTACACCCCTAACCAGGAAGACACATCATATACTAATTCATCCAGTTATGATCATCAGGAAATTAATACATGATGTGCAAGAACATAAACCCAGACCATCTGATGTTGGCCTACTTCCTTTGGCAATATTTACTGATATGTGCACTAGTGGCTCGCACTCGTTTATTAAATGCCAGTCCAGCTATATGTACTTATTTTTCATCTGTTAATGAGAAGGTTTCCTGTGTGCTCACTGGAAGTGATTCGATTTGGATTTGTGTGTGACAGACACACACGGCAGTGAGGCTTTCATTTCCGGAATGCTTTCCACATGCCAAGCACTGCTCTGGGCACAAGAAATTGAATGGTGAACCAATCGAGAGTCTTGTTTACCTGGTAGAAATTAATTCTGATTCAGACAACCATAAACACACAACTGGACAGAATATTCTGAGAGCGGTAATTGCAGGGAGCGGGGAATGGTTCGAAGGTGCGATGAGATAAGTGTTCTGGGAGGTGGGGCTGGGCTGCTTCAGAGGGGTTGGGCAGGGAAGACCCTTCTGTGGATGAGGAGAATGCCCCAGCATCGCCAATATCTAGAGGTGGAACATTTTCTAGGCAGAGGAAACAGCACCTACAAAGGCCTTGAGGTGACTGAGGAAAGAAGTCCCAGGTGACCAGAACACAGTAAACAAACCACAAAGCACTGTAAGATGAGGCCGGAAAGCCAGACCACAGAGAGCCCCACAGTTCGCGATAAAACGTGTAGATATAGTTCTGAGAGCAAACCTAACTCTGGTTGAGGACGGAATGGGCTGGGAAAGTGTGGGGTAGAGACAGAACGGGAGCAGAGAAACCTCACAGTGGTCCAGACGAGAGATGACAGTGGCCTGATGTCAAGAGCCATGAGTCAGGTGGTTGCTTCCCTCTCTGCGGCACATCATCTCAAATGAAGTTCCACTTCTGTTGTGCCAAAAAGAGCAGAAGCCTTGATAGAAATGAGAGATACGTGGCAAATGCTGACCTGTGGTAACCTCGCAGCAGCAATCGGAGCGGGCTGGAGACTCAGGAACACATTTATATAATAACAAGAAAGAGGAGTGCATTGCAGATGGCAGCTTCGGCTCTAACTTAGACGCCTGGTGCTCACATTTATTTCTTACGAACGACGCGTATCTCAAATGTTACTGATGAGCAAAGCATACCATTTAATCAAAACCCTGTCCCCAAAGGTAGCTCAGGCTACAGGCAACAACACAGGGGTCAGGCGACTGTCTGTGTTTTAGAAGACTAAGTACCATCCCCAATGCAGAAAGATTCTAGGTTTCTCTTTGCTTGGCCCAAAGCACAAACTCCTCCTCACTGGTCTCTAGCTGATGGATTGCCCATTCCCATCAGACCATTATTTCTGCCCCTAGGAAGCAGAAGCCAGTTTTCCCCCTCAGGTTCATAACTATAAATCCAAAGAAGGAAATGGGAACAGCAGAAACTTTAAAGATTCTGAATTTGGAATGAATGAGCTTGTCCACCAAAGGACCTTGGATGATCAGAATTGATGGCTCATAATTAGGAGACACTATCATCATTGGTCTACATGTGGGCTCTTAAAAAGTTACTTTTAATGATATAATGAAGAACTTTGAACCTATGTCTCAGTCTAAATGTTAGAACATTACCAATATTTACTTATGTGCTCATCACACCCCCACAATAACCATTACCCTAAGTTTTGTCTTTGAATCTCCTTCTTTAAAAAAAAAAGTGATTGCTGACATTTGCATTTTTTCAAATTTTATGAGAAGATCATACACATTGTCTTCTTCTGGAACTTTCTTTTTCACTCACAGTCCTTACTGAGATTTACTCATGTTGTATATTCTACTTTGTAATATTCCATTATAGTTCCCTTTTTTAAAAAAAGTCTGATATGATGAAGAAGGCAAAAACACTCAGAGAAAAATATTCTGGGTCTTCCTAATTCAAAATTTTACAGTTATGGGCCTAAGAACACATAGCAATAAAAACTTTGGGGAAAATAAGTAGGGTATAAATATTTAGCAGTCAGGACTATTTACTGTTTTGGGAATGTTGCTCATTAGCTGTAACTATTCAGATACCATTTAGCTAGCTAATTAGAAATCAAATCAGGAAGAAACTTGTGTTTTTGACTTCCTGTTAGAAATCTTACATTTATTATCTCAAACCTTTAAAAACCAGTTCACAGATTCTTTCTTTCTGCCCTTTAATTGCAAAGGAACTGGTCAGCTTCAAATGTGTCAGAGACCCTACTACTTTTGAACAAACCCCATCGACCTCCTGGTCAGCATTTGGGGTATAGATGTTTTAGGGAGGAGGGGATTGACAGGTGAAATCATGGAACAGGAAGGCCCAGAAGCTGATACTCCACCAAAAAAATATGGCTCTAATCAGTTGCAAAATTTCTCTGCAGAGGGCTTAGAGTAGATGTAAATGTAGTCTGATACAGCATAATAAGGTAAAAAGAAAAGATGTAGGAGCAAAGAAGAAAGAGAAAAAGGCTTCATAACAAGCAAAATACTACACATCACTGGGGTAACTTTCAAGGTTATAGTGTAGAAATGCCCGGCCTCAAGTTAAAATGTATGTAATCATCTTTCCGGAGGTCAGGAGTTAGGTATAAATGCAAAGAAGATAAACTCCAACAACCAACTTATCACAAATTCAAAATAACAAAGCCAAATATTGGGGGAGAAAAACTCTGATGCCTTTAGGCCAATGGAGGGCACAGGTGTGATCACGCAAACACCTCTGAGACCCAGGACACGTTGAGAAGGCTGCTTCATCTCCCGTTGCGTGTCATCCGCACAGCTTGAGAGGCAGAAACTGGTCAATGCAGTTGTGTTTCTGGATGCCCACACGGCTTAACTGGAGTCTTTGCTAAAACAGTAATCATTTAGTGTATTTCATTCTCACAGTTTTTTTTAATGGCTTTAGTATGTCTCCAAGGGAAAAGAGCAGAAATAAATAGCACAGCCTTGGCACCGTAAGCAAGAAGAAGAGGGGGAAAAGATGAATCTGAGGGAGTCCAGAGAAAGCAAACTTTTCTCAGTGAGTGTGAGATGAAGCAAAGATAACATGCTGTGAGTCAGGAGATTTCTTCCTCGCCAGTGTCATTGTAACCCTTCCAATGCTCATTCTCTTCCTACTAAGCACAGCCCCCATTTCCACACTCTCGGAAATGATCTGCGTTTGCTGAAGAAATGACAGACTAAGTGAACTGGGACCCTGTCCCATCCCTGGGCTCCAGTCTCAGAGCTCTAAATAGAAACCTCTTTGCCAATTAACACTGAGGGACCCTGGGAAAGTTATTTAACCTCTCTGGGCAACAATTTCCTCACATATAAATTAAGATGATACTGTAATAATGGCCCAGTATGATTAAAATATCTAAGTAGCTTTGTGCAAAGACAGTTGATAAATGTTAATAATTTTCCCCTTTGCTTTACCGATTCCCTATCCTTGTGCCTTACCGTTGGAAAGATAATTGCTCTTAGTAATTCTGAATGTGTGGAGTATCCACTACTCTTTGCAGGCGGGCTATGAAGATCATGTTGCTCAAGGTTGTGGCTCCCTTATGCCATAGGCTTCTCCTGGAAACAAATCAGAGGTGTGGCCAGGGGATTTAAGATTCAACAACAAAAGCACAAACGTATTATCCTTCCAGAAAGGCTT
Organism: Perodicticus potto; assembly: GCA_963574655.1. Lineage (NCBI taxonomy): Eukaryota > Metazoa > Chordata > Mammalia > Primates > Lorisidae > Perodicticus > Perodicticus potto. The sequence goes on along the minus strand of CAUYRH010013553.1, from coordinate 22,611 downwards.
TCCACCAGGTCAAATATTTTAAAGATTATACGGCTTAGTTTATTACTGAGAACAACCTAGGCTTCAGGGAGATGTACAGCCACAATACTGTACAGTGAATTGGGGAAAATTAACTTTGGTCTCTTAGGGGTTTTTTTTTTATATATATGTGCAAGTTTCAGCAGAAAAAAAATCAATAAATGAGCTTTGACCAGATATGTGCAGGCCTGAGAGATTTTACCTGATGTACTTTCCATTGATTGCCAAAAACAATAAAAGCATGAGCAAATGCTAACTGTAGCTACCATCAAAATCATGTGTTCTCTTGAACCGAGAAAGGGAGCTATTTTTTTACCTGAGGTGAGGGAAATTGCAGGACCTGTGAGATCTTATTATAATTCAGTCTTTTTCTTTTATAGATGAGGTACCCAAAGCTGAAAACAGTCAACTTTGCAAAGTTAAGCCATCAAGCCAAGAGTTTCAGAAGACCTTTAACTGCTTAATCCAGAATGTTCTAGGATCTAATTAATCCCCAAACCACTGTGTTTTTAGAAGGAAAGAAATGCAAAGGCCTATACAACATAGAATTTCATACCAATACCAGGCTCTAAGAAAGCATCTCGATCAAAATTAAACAAAAGAAAAGATCTCAAGGAGAAGATAGAGCATGCAAGAATTAATGCTGAAGGAACATTGTTACACACTAACAGCAAGCTATATAACAAAGAAATCTATCAAACAATCCCATTCACAATAGCTACAAAAAATTAAAATACTTAGAAACAAATTTAGCCAAGGAAGTGAAAGATCTATACACCGAAAACTATAAAAAATTGATTAAAGAAATTGAAGAAGACCCAAATATATGGAAAAAATACCTTGTGCTCATGAAGTGGAAGAATTAGTATTGTTAAGATATCCATACTACCCAAAGCAATCTATAGATTCAATGCAAACCCTGTCAAACCAGGAATGGATTAACAAACTATTGTATAAGTATACCATGGAATACTATTCAGTCAATGACATTTTTTATGGACTAACTAGTTTCAAAATCTACTACAAAGCTATAATAAACAAAATAGCATGGTGCTAGCAAAAAAAAAAAAAAAAAAAAAAAACAGATACATATAGACCAATAGAACAAGCTAGAAAGCCCAGAAATACATCCATGCATTTACAGTCAATTGCTTTTCCACCAAGGTGCCAAGAATACATAATTGGGAAAGAATAGTTTCTAAAATAAATGGTGCTGGGAAATTGGAATATCCACATCCAGAAATTGCTACAAATCTTCTGTAAAATAATTTGCCTATATAGAGAATTTAATATAAAGTTGGCTTATACATATATGTAACATTTATATAGTATATACACACATAAATATCTTAATATAGCCAAATTCATGTATATAGCCAATTTTACATATGATTTATGTAATATTTATATATATAAAAATATTAAATGCACACATCTTTTAAGCCAGAAATCCTCCCCCATTTTTTTCTGAGGTGAGTCTCATTTTGTCACCCTAGGTAGAGTGCTGTGACATCACAGCTCACAGCAACCTCCAACTCTTAGGCTTAAGCAATTCTCTTGCCTCAGCCTCCTAAGTAGCTGGGACTATAGGCACCGACCACAATGATCGGCTATTTTTTGGTTGCAGTTGTCATTGTTGTTTGACAGGCCCGGGCTGCCAGCTCCTGTGTACGTGGCTGGCACTCTTATCCAGTTAGCTACAAGTGCCAAGCTAATCCCCCTTTTAAAACCAAGTTAAAAGATATTCATTAGAGGCTCGGCGGCCTGTGGCTAAACGCGCTAAGGCGCCAGCCATGTACACCTGAGCTGGCGGGTTCGAATCCAGCCCGGGCCCGCCAAACAACAATGACGGCTGCAACCAAAAAATGGCAGGGCATTGTGGCGGGCAACTGTGGTCCCAGCTACTTGGGAGGCAGAGGCAGGAGACTCGCTTGAGCCCAGGAATTGGAGGTTGCTGTGAGCTGTTATGCCATGGCACTCTACCCAGGGTGACAGCTTGAGGCTCTGTCTCCTAAAAAAAAAAAAAAAAAAAAAAGATATTCATTAGAATGTTAATTCAATCACTGAAAACTGGACATAAATATCAGACAGTTGGTTAAATAAGTGAAGGCATATCCAGACAATGGAATGTTACATAACTGTTAATTCCTATACTGAATAGGAGAAATAAAAAGAATTGAGACTTAGAAATTGAAAAATAGAACTAGTAAGGTCCGAGCAGAAAAAGGTATGACTGTGGAATATTTTGTCCTTTTTTCATCATGGTGGGGTGAAGACAGGGTCCTCACCTCCAGGCAATAGCCTGTTCTCTCTCTAGTCCTGGCATACGGAGGAGGAGCAAAGTGTAAATGCTGTAAAGACAGAGGAAAAGTCACATGTGGTCCTCCCAGGACTGCTTGGAGAGCAGGTCTAGGTAGGTGTTTGGGAGGATTTCATCCTGTGGAAAACAAAAGATTTGGAAACTGGAAGAAAGAATTTGAGGAATGAGCCAAGTTAATGGAGCTGGGTGTTGGGGAGAACTCCTGGGTGTCCCTGACCTCTTGTCCTCCATGCACTTTGCTCAGGTGCATGGAGACAAGCTGTCATGTACTAGCATATTTCCCTTAACCCACCGGTTCCAACACTGGCGGTGTTCTCTGGAGGACACAAGGTAGAGGACTAAGAGGCAGGCACTCACCGTCACAGCCTGCCCCACCTCATAATCGGAGTACACGGGGAAAATGTCTGCAAGAAAAAGTGTCAGCCTACGAATACACAGAAAACAATTCTAAAGGTAAAAAAAATAATGTTCACGTAACTACTACTTCTAGCTGGTGGGATCACAGGTCATTTTCTCTTTGTATTTCTTATCTCTCTTTTATAGTATACATATATTACACTTATAATAAAAGGTAACCCATTCTATTTTGTGGGAGATAGAAAAGTATGGGAAAGACAAAGCAAAGAAAGACTTTGATTTGGGTCATCTTCATCTTAGGTCTGTTCCTATTTCAGACATGACACACATATGTGCACTATACACTCATTAAGAGCAAGGTCATACCATATCTGTTTATCTTGCTGGATATGCCAATAATTGATAAATTAATGAATTTAGGAATTAATGAAACTAAGCCTTTACAATGAGAACAGAATAATTAAATTATATTTCACGAACGCCATGATGTCGGAAGTCCTGGTTTATTTTTAAACACTATGGGAAAAGTAGCTAACTTTTTTGATGGTGGTAATACCTAATTGGAGACAACAGACAGATAAATAGTCAGAAACTATATTTGCACATGCCTTTTACTCACAATACAAAGTAAATGAAGGTACATCCACTATGGAGGCAAAACCTTACAGAACTTGGCAGATTTCTCAAGAAAATCCCGAACAAAACTCTTATTTGCATTACAAAAAAACCTTCACTTTATAAAATATTTTTTAAAAAGGCACTTCACTTAAAAGTATGTTTCCACATCACTAAGAATGAAAACTAAATAAAAAAACCTGGAATCACAGATAATGCCAGTTGAAGATGAATCAGAAGTGGGAATAACATTTCCCTGAAATGATCAAATAATTTAAATGGAAAAACAGAATATGACCTCCAAATGCAATCTTTGTTGATGAATGTCTGACTATCCACTTGAGGAATAATTTTTTTAAAACAGCATGACACAAAATCATCTATACTCTCTTATATATGAAACAGGAGAGAAACAAATGTGGAGATTCTGGAAAACTGGAAAAACAGCATTGAGCTTGTAGACCCTGCAAAAAGAGACTCTGTGCTGGTATGATTTCAAAAAGTAAAATAATTTATGATAATGAAGATTTCCTCTAAAAATTTTGAATATTTTCGCCATAATATTATGCGTGAAATTATTCTAAAGGTGCAAATTTCTGCTTTAAAGAAAGGTTCACCTTTATACTACCGTTTTCCTCTTTGTCACGGTGGGAGCACTTTTTCCAATCTACCTACAAGCTGTCAATCATTCCTCTGAAAATATCTTGATTTAATTTCTGCAGTCTTTTAGAAACAAACATCTTAAATGATTCCAACAGATACCTGCTAAATTCACAGAGTGATTAGGACTAACTTTTCAATGAAGCCACCAGATAAAAAATCAAAACCAAGCAAAGTCACTATTCTAAATGTTTTATACATATTATATAGTAGATCTTAGAATAACGTCATTTCATTATAATGTTGATGAGGGAAAATAAAATCACTTCTCAGCCAGGGCAAATGATCTATGTGGAGTTTGCATGTTCTCAGACTGCAAGGGTACTCCTGTTTCCCCCCACATTCCAAAGCGAGGTCTGTTACATGAATTGGTATGTCTACGTGGTCCTGGTGTGATGAGTCTGGGGTTGTGTGTGACCTCCTGTTTCCTCCCACATTCCAAAGTGAGGTCTGTTATATGAATTGGTATGTCTACGTGGTCCTGGTGTGATGAATCTGGGGTCGTGTGTGACTGGGGCCTGCACTGGGATGGCTTCCTGTCTAAGGCCACTTCCTGCCTTGCTCCCTGAGCTATCAAGATAAGCTCCTGTCACCTGTAACCCTGCACTAGAATAATTGGGTAAATATTTATCTTAAATGTATGTATAGCTCAATTTCAATGTTTAATATTAGAAATGTTTTGGTCATTATTTAGAAGTTTGGTAATATTGGGGGGACCAGGAATATGCTATAGGAACTTAACTCCTGTTTATATCAATTAGCCTGTGGGAAAATTGGTTTCCTCATACATCATTTTGCTTAAAGTCTCAGCTTCCAAGAACCTTTTGATGACATTAAGTGAGTATTTACTGTACTCATCTGATCTTCACAATAGTGTTCTGAGATGTGGATACTGTCTTTGCTATTCACCTGCGTTTTACAGATGCAGAAACTGAACCACATTGACATTAAGAAACTTGCCTCAAGTTGCACAACTACTGAGTAGCAGAGGCAGGATTTGAACCCTGTTAATGTGAACATGCCACCAACATCATTAACTGCTAGGAAGTAATCCTCAACTTGGCTACCCAACAGAATCAATTGGGGGGCTTTAAAAATCCCTGGTGCCCCAGACCACACCCAGACCAGATAAATCAGAACTCAGAGGAGTGGCACCTAGGCAGCAGTGTTTTTTATTAAAGCTCGCTGGTACTCCAATGTGCGGCCAGATTTGAGAACCACAGCACGACGCCCTATTGCTCTAACGATTACAAGGCTAATTTTCACTGTAATGTGGTGCTGAGTAACATACTTTGACATGAAAATTAACATCACTTTGAAATTCACATAATCTATAAAACATATATTAAGTTGCTAATTGTGAGGGGGATTGATGATTACCTAAAGGGACTGTGAACTACTAAGCAAACCACTGCCTCCTCAGACTGGACTGTCTGCTCCCCCCGAAAGTGCTATCTGCTTATTAATTGAGAACAGATTCAAGCTTCCCAGGTATACATTCCCTTCCCAAAATTTAAAGAGAGCCATAGGCTGCAGAAGGAGAAAGTTGTTGAGAATAAAATTGTGAGATCTTGATCAAGAACATTAAGCTCTGGGTGCTGTAGTTCACCCCACCATCACTCCCCATTAAGTGGGGCTTAGTAATGGCCCCTGTCCCAAAGGGAGCGGAGAGGGTTAAATGAAACAATGCTTGCCATGCTCTTAGCCCAGTGCCTGCCACATGGAAAGTTGCAAGAGAAACTTCTGCTGTTTTAATTTTTATTACTGATGTAAAAGGATTTACAAGAAGTATTATACTTGATTGTTACAGAGAGGAACTTAAATATTTGCACCAAAAACAATAAATCCGCAATTTCTTTATCAACAATTCAAAAGCAATTGATGGAGCCAATGACGTAGAGACGTAGGCGTAGAGATTTCTATGAAACAAGAGGGATGATATAAGGCGTTTTGAAAGTATTTAATTTTATACAATCAATTCATATTTATGTAAATATAACAAAATCATTGTTTCAACTGTGACAAGGCAAACACCATGGCATAGACGTTGCCATGGCTGTCTTTATTCAGAGTCCTCAACAGCTTACATAAGTAGTTATATGATGAGACAAACATACATGACTATGTATATACAAAGAGTGCCCCAAAAAATACACACACACACATATACACACGCTTTTATAGAAAGATTTCTTAAAAGACAATTTTTCCACATTCAAGGGCCCAGGGGGCAGTAGATTCTCCTAAGGCACGCACAACCTAGATCCCTCGCACACATGACAGTAGAATTTGCACTTCTAAGAGAATCCAATGCTGCTGCTGCTGGGACAGCAGGCAGAGCTGAGGCCGTCATGCAAGTGACGGGGAGTAAAGACGGAGGAAGCTTCCCTCGCTCTCCTACTGCTCACCTCCCGGAGCGTAGCCTGGTTTCTAACAGGCCACGGATTGATACCAGTCCACAGCCCAGGGGTGGAGGACTGCAGGCCTAGAGCAAATCCTGGACATGAACACCAGAAGACATATACAAGAATGTTCTTAGCAGCATTATTCATCACAGCCCAAACTGGGAATAATCCAAAAGTTCATCAACGTGGAATTGAACAGTTAAACAAATTGTGTGGAGTGTCCAAACAAATTTGTATATTAGTCTAAAGGAAACATGAATGAATTATTGTCACATGTAGAAATGTTGAGAAGAACCACTTTGCAAGAGATTACATAAAGTTATTCTATTTATATATGTATAAATAGGCCAATATTAAACAATATATTCTTACAGATACATCTACCATATACCGCTGGTAAAACAAAGAAAAGTAAAGAGGACCACACCAGCTGGCCTAGTATTTTTCTGGTAACCTACGACCTACCCTGACCTACATTTCTGCTGAAAACCAAGAAAGAAAGAGCATGAATAAAATATTTAAATGCCTTATTGAAATGCATTGTTGGTCTAATGCAGAGTAATTAACACTCGCAACACACACATGCACATGTAGCACATACACATATATTCACATACATATGATTCTTGCAAAGTAAGTTAAGCTTTTGCCTTGAGATCACTTGTCTAACTTGACCTTTGGTTTAAAGGCCTAGTAGGCAAGACTATAGCAAACAGGGAACCCTGTTGGAACCCTTGCTGGAACCCTACATGAGTTCCCTTTGTCAAGTTGAGCATACCCATCTCTCCAGAGTAGAGCCTCTTCAATTTTCACAAAGGAGCCACATGAACTAGTCAAGCACTGTACAAAGGGTTCAGGGTACCTCTGCAAAGCTTAACGCCTTCCAGAGACCTTAAGACCAATAAGGTAAATATGATCCAGGATGGATAAGGGGATATCCCCAGTAGCAGCACTGCCACCACCAAGAACACCGAGTCAAGGTGTATTCCTAGAGGAGTGCAAAGACGTTTGCCTGTCTCAAATCTTGGGCATGGCTAGAAGAAGAAGAAAAAAACCAACCCCGAGAATTGAGTACAATAAACCAAATTTGTGTGTTTGCAGCACAAATTCATACAACTATCAGGGTTCCAAAAACCCTGAAGCAAAAAATGTTAAGAATCACAGTTAGTAATAACTCAGGTACAAGAGAGAAGCAACCTTAAATTCCTTCTGAGTGAATTCTTCAATAACCCAGACCTGGAAGAATCCTCACAGGAGGAGAAAAATGAACAGCTCAGAGTTCAAATAAATTAATCAACAAATTGGTTAATATCTCTTTCTTTCTCTCACACACGCAAAATAAAGCACAAGGAGTGACAGCAGAATCAGACACACAAAGGTTTCAGATACTGGATACACTTCAGATACAATAAATAAAAAAATAATGAAATTGAAACCAAAAAATCAATTCAACAATGAACTAGAATAACGGCAAAATAAAGACATTTACAGAAAAAAACCAAGGGAGTTTGTCACTAAGAGACCCTTAGTTAAGGAATGTTTAAAGAATTTAATTTGAAAAAGGTAATCCCAGGTTAAAAGTCTAAAATGTAAAAACGTGTAGTAGGCAAAGAATGTGCCAAATGTGTGAATAAACGTAAATAAACATCCAGTAAACAAAGACTATATCAGGAATAATTTTTTTCAACTGAGTATAACAATCATGTATACACAGGTATATAGACAATAACAATAGTATATGGTACAAAAGAGTCAAATGGGAATTAAAATGTTCTAAAGATAAGCTATTGTTTGGCAGGAGGAAAGGACTGAATTTAGACTTTTACAATAAAGTATGCATGCTAAAATTTCTAAGATTACGGCTAAAATGTCCCATAGTATATGTGTAAAACAAACCAGCAGAGGAATGAATAGGATGAGAAAAAAATTATCAATCCAAAAGAATATGAGAAAGAGAGAAAAACAAAAGCTGAATTGAAAGTACAAAATATTAAATAAAAGAGACGAAATAAATCCAAATGCATCAAGAATTCACATAAATGTTAATGAATGGATTCAACTTAAAATCAAACATTGTCAGGCTGATTTTTTTTAAATAAAAAAAAAAAGAAAAGAGGGGAAGGAGAGTAGCTGAGGGGAGGGAATACTGAATAAAAAAGTCACTTTTATCAGGATCTTCTGAGTAGGGGCTGCAGAAAAGAGACATACCACGGGGGAGGGGAGCACCAAGTCCTCATTCTCCCAAGGGTTGGACAACTGAAGCGGTCCCTGTTAGCCTTTCTCTCCAAGACTTAGAATCTAAATGCCAGTGTAAGACCCGAGCGAGGCTTCTCAACATCGACTGTGCACGGGAATCATCTGAGGATTTTATGAAAAGGCAGATTCTGATTTGGCAGGTCTGGGCTGGGCTACGGGATTCTGCATTCCTAGCAAGCTCCCAGGTGAAGCTGCTACTGCTGGTTTCTGGACCACACTCTTGGTGGTGAAATATTGGAGTCTGTGACAAATATAGACTTAATTTCTTTACAAAGACCAATAAATAAGGTAAATATGATCCAGAGAAAAGCAAGGAGAGACCCAAACTCTAACAGCAAGTCCTGATTTCAAAAGTTTTGAAAACAAAGTTGTTTTGTTTATTTGGGGTTTTTTGTTTTGTTTTGTTTTAAGTTTGGTGTCAAGATTCAACAGGAGGAAAAACTTTACGTAAACTGCTGTGAGGGGTATTCATACTCTTTACCTTAGTGTGAATATGCCTGTTTCACTACAAAAATATTCGTGTGTTTGATTAAAAAATGCTGTGCCAGACCTGGTTAAAAACCAAATATATTACTTCTCTAAAACTCAAAAAATCTTGAGTTTCAAAAATACAGTTGTCCCAGAGGTTTTGGGTAAGGGACTATGGATCCATAATGCGTTTCTTTCTTTCTTTTCTTTCTTTTTTTTTTTTTTTTGACTGATCACAGCCTCTGTGATCTTTTAAAAAGCATTTACCTCTAAAGCAGTGGTTCTCAACCTGTGCGTCACGACCCACAGGAACTGTATGAAAGGGCTGCAGCATTAGGAAGGTTGAGAACCACTGCTCTAAAGTATAAGACCACTGGGAACAGAGAAAAAATATAATTATTCAGTAGTATAATAATTATTCAGTCTCAAAAACTGTTTTTCCTGGAAATTAAGTACTTAAGTGAAATCCCAAGCCATTACTCACTTGGAGTCTGATTTTGGTTATCTCAAGACAAAATAACACTGACCTAATTTCAGCTTTTAAGTGGACAGCCACAGCACCTTCCAGGCAGAGCTAATCCTTCGAGACGCTGCTCTTTGAAAAGAAAAAGGTGCCAAATGATCTTAAAAGCACCTTAAAATTCTTGACAAGGTTAAATAAAATATAACTATATAAAATGCAATTCTAGTTCAAGCACTATTAACTTGTGTATTTAAGGAAAACGCAATTTCAGTGAAAGCCAGATTGTTAGTTGCTGGGCTTGATGTTAGTACCCTACATGGCTCTATAGATATAAAAACTGTTAGAAAAAGTTTTGACCCAACACAAGGTTTTTCCAAACTATTAACTAGTTGAAACCTGGAGATGCAGCTAAGGCACAATCTCCCGTGACTTATTTCCTTGGGCACAGTCAAACCACATATACCTTCACAGATTAAAGTTGGGCACTCACTGCAACAATTGTTCCTCCTGAGATCCCAGCACATCATATGGGGGGGATTTTAAATCTCACCCAAGAAGAAAGAAAATATTCTCCCCGATGTTCTCAGTAGATGCTCTTCATCCTTAGTGTGAAATGATAGTTAACTTACCAATCAACAGGCAGAGACATATTTAATAATGAGGGCCAATTTCAAAAGCCAAGTGACATGCACTTGCCTTCAGCTCCCTACTCTTTGGAAAATCTCTCTGGTAAGGAGAAGTTTTCGTAGGTTTGAAAATAAACAAACATCCTCATGACATCAAAGACTTTTGAGGGATGGTTGTTGTCTAAAGACAAGAAGAACATGACAATAGAAAGAAGTCATTTTAAAAGGGGGAAATTTTATTGGGTCGTCAAGAATGGGTACATGAAACTAGTGAACCTTGTCCTAACTCTGCCAAATTAAACCAACAGCCACATTAAGACTTGAGGAATTGTTCACCATCCTTCTGAAAACACAAGTACATGCAGAAATCGAAGCTCATTGCAAGAAATAATCACTGCCAATAGTTCTGAGATAAAGCCCCTGACAGAGCCACAAATTTTGACCTGTAAACCATTTGAGAAAAACCACTAACACAAGAAAAAAATGAAATCTGTAACTCTGATACCCACTGCCCCTCACAAAAAAGAATAAAGTAAAATAAAACAGGGAAGTTGGAAACCAAAATAAAACCAATGCTAGATGCTGAGATAACATTTTCAAAGTATACCAGCTGGCTATTTAATAAAAGTGGTGATTGTAATATTTCAGTTTCAATTCAGATAGCTCTGCTTCTAGACAACATATGTTAATCTTCGGTAAAATTTCCGTAAAAACACAATGCATGTGAAAATAGAGTAGATTTTTTAATACATTTGAAATGAATCTATTGTAATAGTTCTAGCAGTAATAATGCCCAAGACACTGTAGAACATAATAAGATTCATCTGTGATATTAACTATTTTCACATATAAATGTACTTTGCTATCTTCATATCTTTGAGGACATTTTTATATTTCCAAAGCCAGTTTTTTTAGTTCATTGATGCTCTTCAAGATGAATACACACATGACAGTCTACACTGGGGAGACTTCTTTGTGTGCTATTATTTAACAACCAAACAGATGACTTTGATCCAATGATCTCTCAAAAGCTTCTTCTGCTATGCCAACTGAGACCTTATCTTTCAGTTTTATCTCCTCATATGAGGCTTGGTAGCCCCCTGAAATGGCAGCCTTGCGATTCCAGCCTACCTGTTAAACTGTTACAAAGCAGTGAGATTCGGGGGACTCTAACAATCACTAAGTTTAGTTCTGCTTTCTCACTGGTCTCCTTTCATGGGTGAAGACACAAATAGTTGATTAATTTTAATGACTTGCTCAAGAATATCAGTGTGAGTATCCTGGTGCAAAGTGAATTCAAGTCATGCTTGAAAAATACATTTCTCCTCAGCCATGCAGCAAACCGAAGTATTTTTTAAATGTCTCTTTTGAAATTAAGCTTGAGGAAAGCTGTCAGCAATCTATTTCAAAGGAATTTCCAGCTCACTTCCTGTAAGACCCCAACTTCAACAACTGGACACCAGTGGTCCCTGAGATCACCTGCTCACGGACCATCAGCTCTTTCTGGCCTCACCCTCTGCTTCTCCCAGCCAAGTCCGTGGTGTTACACAATAATCAATCCCTGTCATTTGTCCCCAGTCCATGTCTGCCCATCTCCAGTGGCAAACCTACTACCACCATTAACTACAATTATCCTGGATCCTACACCAGAGCAACTGATCCAAACCTAGAGAAAAACAGACAACTATCCTTTCAAACAGGTTTTGCTTGAAAGATATAACGCTAACCTCAAAGAACTTCTGGCTCTGATCAGCAATTTCATTATAGTTCCTTGGCCAATTTAAACTCCCATGGTTGGAAAACTATTTCACACGTCTACTCCCTCCTCGCACTCATCTGATGATCTCAAGTCTCATTTTGCTTAGAAAACAGAAGCAAGCAGAAGATAATCACAGCATCTTCCCACAAGCACGCCTATATGCAACTGCGTAAGTCTCCAACTCGCAATGCTCAGCTCCCCCTGAAGTAGGCAGCTCGGCACTCCCATCCCCCCTTGCCTACTGAAGGAGATCCCTTTGTCAATCCCTTTACCTGTCTAAATAATTCCAACAGTTTTCACATACGATATAATTCCACCTTTAAAAAAAATAAACTATTTTTCTAACTTTACACCCCTCATAGCTATTCTTCCTTATCCCCTACCCCATAGCAAAAATCTCTCAAGAACTACCTATTCTGTCTCTGTTTCCTCATATCCCATTGAGGGATATGAATTGGCTCGCCTGAACCAATTTCAATCAGGACTGGGCCCCCGCCCAAACCGTGACATAACATTGTCAATGTCACCATGATCTCCACGCGTCTGTATCCAAAGTTCCAATCTGAGTTAAGGTTCTCAACCTCTCCATGTTCTGACAGCTATTCGCTTCCTCCCTCTTTCCTGTCACTCTCTTTATGTAGCTTTGGGACAATTCACTTGCCTAATTGTCCTCACTGATTCCTCTTCAGTTCCTCAGCCTCTGAATTTTGGGAGCACCCCAGACTCAGTTTTCAAACATCTTCTTTCCCCTCCCCCACTACACGCACTCCCTTAGGGATCTCATCCAAACTCCTGGATCTAAATCCATCCATCCATCCATCCAATGCCCAACCTTACTTCTCTAGTCCTGACCTTTGCCCTGAACTTCAGGTTGGTGCATATAGACCACTTTCTATAGGGTGGGTCACAGCAACTAAGTTTCTTCATCTGAAAAAACAGCACCACAGATCAACTAGATTCTCAGGCCAAAGTCTCCATTCAGTCAGTAAATCCTAACAGCAGTACTTTCAAAATGTATCCCGAACCCAACCACTTCTCACAACCACCTCACCATCTGGACTCATGCACAAGCCTCCCAGGTGGTCTCCCCACTTGTTCTCATGTCCTCCACAATGACTCCAGGGTCACCCAGTTAAGACATAAAGTATACTGTGGTTTCCCATCAGATGTAGAATAGGCCTGCAGGGCCCTGGTGATCTGACTTTTGACCACCTCTCTGTTTTCATGTCCTACCCATCCCTTGCTTGCTCACTCCTCTCTGGCCTCTTTGCTGCTCTTCAACCATCCCTGCCGTGGAGACTTCACAATTTCTATTTCTGCCACCTGAAGTATTCTTCTTCAGGGTATTTACATGGCTTTTCTCCTTGCTTCCTTTAGCTTCTTGTTCAAATGTCATTTCTCAAAGAGGCCTTTCCTGACCACCCTGTTTAAAATCACACACCTTTCCACTCTTCATCTCATTATCCTCCTTTATTTATCTTCATATCACTCATCACTGATGTCATACCATACCTTTATTTGTTTGTTGATTACCCAACTCCCTCACTAAAATGTGAGATTCATGATGTCAGACACTTTGTTTTGTTCCTTGCTATACCCATAGCATCAAGATTGCACCTGGTGCCCAATAAATGTTTGTTGAATGACTTACCAATTAAGGAATGAATGAATTATCAATATAATCAATATTAGCCATGACTATGTATAGTCAGGCAGACTGTCCCCACATACTAAAAAGATAAAGAACAGTCTAGATTAATAGATGCCATCAAAGAAAATCTGTATGGTTATAAATATTTTCATTTCATTTTCCATGTAGATTATAACACAGAAAGAATAAAGAGATAACTCATAATTGGTCTTCTTAGCACCAATTTCAGATTAAAGATGCCATGCATTTAGTGGCTAATTAATAGCAAATCTTAATACCTTGCATAAGCATTTTGATCAATTATGATCTGAAAGTCCCTGAAGAAAAAAAGTTATTTTTCCTAAGTCAAAATGAGGATCTCAGGAAGATATTCAAAAGTTCAATCTTGTGCTATCATCAGCTTTTCCCTTGTTCAGTAAAAAATGTGGCTAAATAAAAGCTATAGTGAAGTGGCTGGTTATTTCTTCACTATGCAAATATGTCTTCTCTGCCTTGTGAAACCACAAGCTCCCTTAGGGATACTTCTTTGGTCCTCTATAATAGTCAGAACAGGTTGGTTTACACTGCATAAGCCAAATCATAGTCTCTTATCCCAACAAAATCTGAACAAAAGAATATTGCTGAAGGTAAGCGTCTAGTACAGTTTGGCTACAATTTGGCTTACCACAATCAATTAAGCACCCAGAAAACAGAGGCTCTATCTCAACAGTCACCTTCACAAATCACTATGGCAAGAGGATGGGGACATGATGAATCATGTGCTGGCTCACAAGGCTTCCAATACTTTGCTCACATTTCAAGGCCCAGAGCAAGTCCCATGGAGCTACCTTCAAAAGAGAAGGGGATGTGAAATCCCATAATCCTGCCTGAATATTTGTAGCCTCTATGACTGCCTTGTTTCCCTTTACAGAGCCTTGAATAACTGTACGTAATAGCAGGTGAATACACTCCTGTATACCTCTATTCTTCCTATCCAGTCTCATATTTGAACACATAGATGGCCACCAATGGATAGCTCTGAAATCTCTGGAAAGAAGAAAGGAAGGAAAGAATTCTTGCTCTAAAAAAAAAAAAACAACTATTGCTATAGTTCCTAGGAATGCTACCAACAGCAACCAAAAGTGTCTATCACCATGCATAAAATTTATTTGAAAATAAGACTTCAGTAAATAAAACACTCTGCTGATGCTTCCTTGGCAATGCTTCTAATTTTATGGGCACTTGATGTAAGATCCTTCTTGGCTATAATCCAAGTTTGGCTGTACCAAATATGTTTGGATAAATACTAGCCCTGACCTCAGATGATATGATTATGACTTCAGGTAGATGACACAAAAGCCAAAGGAACAAGGGAAGATTAAGATTAATAAACTGTGAAAAAGACATTAGTGTCTATACAGAGATTTGCATGTGACACTCTAAGTATTCTTCATAAGAAAATGACAGATATGGCAGGTAAGATGAGGAACATCTGTAGTATTCCAGTCTTTTATAGTTCAGATTACATAAAAACCATGAACAAGGGTTAAAAGGGGGGGGTAGCAAAGGTAGCACAGTGAATAGGATATTGAAAAAAAAAGATTATAAACAATTACAAAAAGAAAGACTAAATGAACAAATAATTGCAAGGAAATTATTTACATACCATACAAAATAACTGTATTACAAAGCTTTTATGTACGACAAAGACCTGTGGACATGAGCGCTCTCCCAACTCTTGATTCATATAAAAGGAGATTTTAAACCACCGAAGACATGATATACATAGAAGCAGTGTAATGACCGTTCCTGCTGGAGTCCTGGCCCAGTGCCCCCTCACCACGTAGAACCTTGGAAGTTAGGGAAGAGAGGACCCTCAAGGCATCTGAACAATCATGCGCTTCCATCATGGAGACATACTGAAAGTGTATAATTTAGGGAAGAAGTAGATGGCTCAACAACACATAATCCAGCAGAGACGTCTTAATCTGCTCCAGCTTCCATAACAAAGTATCGAAGACTAACTGGTTTAAACAACATAAATTTATTTTCTAATACTTCTGATGATTGGAGAGTTCAAGATTAGTGAGGTCTCTCTTCCTGGCTTACAGACTGCCACCTTCCTGCTAAATCCTTACATGGACTTTGCTCTGTGATCATATTGAATGAGGAAGAAAGAGTTCTCTCTTCCTCTTGTTATAACATCATGATCCCACCATGAGAGTCCTACCACCATGGCCTAATCTAACTTTAATCACCTCTCAGAGGCCCCCAAATATGAAATACCATCACATTGGGGATTAGACTCTCAATATGTGAATCTGGGAGAGGGAACCAGCATTTGGTCCATGACTGGGCTATAATGAAACACAGTCCCCTCTCTAAAGCACATGTTCAAAACAGTATCAGGTTAAAAACACAAAATACATGTAACACCTGTTTTAATTACCAGGGCATCTCAGTTAAATGAGAGTGCACAAATAAGAAAAAAACCACTTCATTTAGCTTTTAAGAGAACTAACACATGAGAAGCTAGATCAAACTCTCTCCCAAATATCCCTAATCTTCTTGCTTATGAAACCAATCTAAATGGCATTAGGAGAACTTCAAAGATGAAGAAGACACAGGCCTCCAAACACAGCCATTCTGAAAGCCAAAAACCTGCTGTTCTGCCTCATTTCCAGGACAAGTATACTGAAAATAAATGCAGTTGTGAACTAGCCAATGCAACTACTTATTTAAAGGTAGGTACTAGGTTAATAGCATTTTTTTTAGATAGGGTCTAATATAACATTTACAATAATTCATTGTACAGATTTAAAAAACTGAGATGCAGACATTTTTGACTAGGTGATGGCACAACACCACACGGCAAAAGTACAAGTCCTGTCTTAAACAATGTGGTGACTTTAGCCACACGAATGTCATTGGATTGGGAAATAATTTGTTGGGCCACTAAGTAGCTATGGCACCATAAACGAGTGATTCAATCTCTTTGAAATTCAATTTCTTCATCTGTAAAATGAGGGAATTAGACTGGATGATTACTAATAATGTTTTCCTTTCTCTGTTTTATGATGCTCTTAAATAACAGTATACTAAAAACAAAAACAAAATTTATACCTGCCCCACAGAGTTGTAAAGAATGAATGGATGAATGGATTATGATAAATAACCACGTGGTTTTAGAGTATTTTCATTACCATTTCATGACCAGAGAAGAAACCCCTAACTCTAACCAGCTTTCTTAAAATATTTAACACCAGGAAAAGAATGTGGATGAGCATATATCTCATGAAAAGAAAACCACCTTAAAATGTATGCGCAGTTGGCAGCTATTTCATTGCACCAACTGAAAGGAAATTTTCTGAAGATGAGTGTTCTAATATAAGTTTTTAAAATCCTGAGGAAGCCTCAGCACATCTGGGGAAACTGGATTGATTACAATCATGCCTTCTGTAAGCCAATGTCTGCGCTGTAGAATTACATGGAAGATAAGCAAAAAAAAGTCATGAATTGACAGTATGGTAACCAGTATCACACATCAGGACAAGCAAACATTTTCACCACCGTGGATTTAACAACAGTCACTCATCTATGTCGTTCTAGACTTGTGGCAAGCAGAGATGGTGTGACCCTGAAGTGGAGCTCCATACAGAGACTGGTGCTCCCTTCAGGGGACCTGGAGAGACAATGTGGGCAAAGCCAGCATTCACCGCAGACAGAAATTCTACAGAATGAAATTTTAGCTTTCTGAACATCCTGAGAACTTGGAGAAATCACAAGTGACAGGCCTGTTTCTAAAAAAGTTGACTTTGTACTACCTGTAACAGTGAGTAAAACACAAAAGGATCCACAAAAGACCCTGGAATGAAGCCCTTTAGACGTCATTCATGAAAAAGTCACTGCAATCCAACTCTACTAGTTTGATAGTCAGTAAAAAAAAAAGAGAACACGCAAAGGAAAGGAGGCGATAGTAAAGCAAAATTCTCTATGAAGTATCTCAGCAGAGAGTATTATGATGATGAAAGGCATCAGCAGACAGATGTACTTTGCATGTAGCCGACAGAAGCAGAGGTTCTCCTGGAGCAAACGCACATGGAAATACCCAGACTGTAACTGACAGAAAATGTTACCACAAACCCTAGGACACTCTTCTCCTAGTAGCTACATACAGACTGGAATTCTCCCTTGACCTCGCACAGTGTAGACAGAAATGTGCCTACAGAAGAAAACATACTTAGGTAGACTGTCTTTATATACAATGGATATACGGGACAATGCCAGCACACAGGACAGCATTGCACTTACATGTGACACAGGCAACATGAGAAGCTATGTACCTGAGAGTGATTACGGGATCTTCATGGCAAAATGTGGACCCGAACATCATCACAGGGTTTCCTTGACAAGCTACCATCTACTCACAAATGGAATTTAAAACTTAAAAGTATATTGTGTTCCATATAAACACACACAGCTGTATTATAGATGGTTGCAGATACTGTACAATATGAACATGATTATACATAGGCCAAAGGCCCAAGCTTCATGGTAAAATACTAATTTGGGTGGCAGGGGGAACCATCCATTGAATATAGGTTTTAAAAACATGCACAAAATGCTTTCATGCTCTTGTACATGAGTTTAGCAATAATTCTTAAGGCTGCATGGAAGTCATTGTCAAAGAAAGCCATTGTTTTAGAACAAAATAAGAACAAAAATATAACATATTTTATTTTTGTAAGCTCGATTTTTTTTTTTTTTTTGCAGTTTTTTTTGGCCAGGGCTGGGTTTGAACCCGCCACCTCCAGCATATGGGGCCAGCGCCCTACTCCTTTGAGCCACAGGCACCACCCTGTAAGCTCGATTTTTAATAAGAAATTCTGTGTACAGTTTTCTATGAAAAAGATTAATCCACCTCAATATCAAAAGTCAAGCATAATGAGCCCATAGCAGGCAAGTGGGCATTTCTAGCTTTAACTTTGGGTACCTACGGGGATGGGTAGACCAAAGAAAGTTAGTTGCATATAAGTTCAACATGTTAGTCACACAAAAAGCCAAATACACTGTGCTCCTTCAAAATCAGGCACAGGCAAACTGAACAAAACATCTATTGCTGACTGCCCAGCAGCCCCTTTTACTAAAAAACTATTCCCCTCTCCATTCCTGCCATGAGGCTGACAGAGCAGCCCACCTTCTTTCTCTTCACAGTGAACTGATCCTGGGTCAGACACATAACCAAAACCAAACCTGAGCCTTCCCAGAGCTGTGCACAGTGGAGCTAGTAGATTCACACGAAACTGGCAAAAATGGATGTCTCAAAATACAAAGAGTCGAAGGTGTAGATTAAGAAGATCTTTTCTGTACTGTGGGTGGGAGTGCATGTTGACATAACAACTCTGGAAGTATTTTCCCATTATCTCATAAAGTTGAAGGATTTCATAAATGCTGCAACACAGCAGCGGTTGTGTCCTACGTTCAGTATATACATGAGGGATGCATCAGCACATGCATACAAGGAAACAGAAATGCTTACAGACAGCTCTGGTCACAGACACAAAAACTGGAAACACCCAGTCAAATGCCCAATGATAGGAATATGGATCAATCATGGTATAACTTAGGCTATAATTTATGGATAAACATAGTATAATTTATACTATAATTTTCGATAAGTTATAGGATAACCACAAATCAAAATATTATACAGCAGTGATAGCTTGGATAAATCTTAATAATGTAAGACTGAGTGAAAAAGCAAGTCTCAAGAGACTTTATAAACCAAGGATGTTATCTCTTCATAAAGTTCAAATCCAGGCAAAATGAAACAATGTATCACTTAAGCATACATGTAGATAAAGAAGGGTAGAGCAAGAAAATGATAAAACAATATTCAGCATGGTATTTACCTCTGGTGGCAGAGGGACAGATATAAAAAAGAAATAATGTTCTGATCCTTAGATTAGGCAATGCACTCCCAGGTTTTCATTTAAAATATGTATAAATAAAATGAAAGAAGGCCACACATGGACAGTTGGTGGTTTTTCATGAACCAGGAATTATGATGACTCTAATTCTGCCCATGAGGGCTCCAAAGAATGGGAAGAAAAGAAAATCCTATTAGTAAAGACAATACCAATGAGGAAAAAATTCAAGGACTTTCAATGATTCCAAGTACAGTCCAATACTTGGTATGCTAGGATCATTTCATCTTCCAGATTCCAGCCCATTTTAAAAGGAAGAGTCTTAAAACTGTCAGGCCAAGTTATAGAACTGTCGTCTTCAAGCATGGCGACTCTTTCACCTGCCAGACAAGGGTATCTCTGGTGCAGCTAGTGAGAGTGAATTGTAATGAAAGAAGAGAAATCAACTCCCAACAATAGCAAAAAAAGAAAAAAATTCTGATTTCTAATTTAACAATTCCGAATTTTTTAAAGGCTATACTCTATATTTCTATACGAAATTAATGTAATTTAATCTCTGATACAGTAGGAATCATCTGGTATGATGGCTCTATCAATCATCTGTATTGTTGGTTGGGAAGGGGAGGATTATTTCACAATATCCTCACCCAAAAGATAATTGATAGGAGTTAGAAAAATGTGTACTCTCTTCTCCTCACTTTTACCCTTGTGATGTGAAATTTACCTCAACCATTTTTTTTTTAATCTCAATTTCCTCCTTTTAAAACCAAGTGACAGGCTTAGTTCTCTTCCACCAGAAACTTTTGAAAATATGTTTTCACTTTCAGGAAGCATTTGCACACATCAGCGTAAGGTCAGCAATTCTGACAGGCAGAAGCCAGATATAGGACAGATTTGTTTAGCATTCGAGTCCCCAGGTTTTTTAAGATCAATTTCGTGGAGGGATTTTGAAGAGAATATTTCTCCTACACAGCAAGGCTCTTATTAATTTGAAGATGGTGTTCTAGTTTTACCAGAAATAAATTCTTAAACTCCTACGTGTGTTACAGAAAATGAAAACAGAAAAATAGATTTGCCTGTAGAAATATAATGGACCTAGCAATGGTTCCTAAACTTTAAGAAGCCTAAGAACACCCCTGGAGATTTTGCTAAATAAAATGCAGATACCTCTCCCCACACCTACTGATTCAGAAACTGGACAGGTGAGATCGGGAAGCTGCATTCCTGACACTCGACCATTCTGACAGAGAGACCCCTGAACAGCAATCACAGAATACAGGATCCTGTACCTTACACTGAAAGACCAAATGATCGTGCAAAGTGTCCTGGACATTAGGCACATTCTAAGCATTTCGGGGGGTCTGAAATTGTTTCCACTCAACTTCATCCATAAGTTTAAAGAGCTACTTTTGTGGCCTTTGGGAGTTAATGCACTTGCAAAAATATCTTCACTTCCTTACCCATGAAACCTGATAGCCAATTTTTAAGAAATAGCACAGTGACAAGCCAGTTTTAATCACTTGAAATTACTTTTTTCTTTAGCTACCCTACATCTGAATTAAAACAAATTACTGCCAAATAGTAAGATTTAAAAACCCAGTAAGAGGAGACTGGGGAGAGAGGACTTCAGGCATCTCTGGCAGGCGGGATCTGCCCAGAAACTTCCCTTTGGGGACAGAGGGAGATAGCGTGAGGCTTCTGGACACCCTGAGGAAGGCAAAAGCAGCGGAGATTGGGCAAGTGGTTGCGTCTGTTCGTTCAGTCTGATCCTGTCGGTGGCTGTGGGTGGGGCAACAGTGGGACTGCAGGCTGGAAAGGCCTTGCCTGTGAGCTGTTTGGGTTTCTTTTGGTCTTGGCACTCGGTCGAACTGCCTTGGGAGAACTTGGGCAGGAGTGTGGGGGTTTTTGAGTGTTGTCTGGGGCCCCAGAGTGGGCCACCAAGCCAGACGGAGCTGCCAGTGTTTGGTGGTGGGCTGTGTGGAGCCATTATGGGAGAACTGCCCAGGCAAGCTCCACCCTCAGGGTCCAAGAACAGGCATCAGGTGGGAGCGAGTAATCTAGCGACTGAGCAGCCTAAAGGCGGGAACTGAGACACCTCGCAGCCTTAGCCCTCAGGGGCATAGGGTGAGACCGGTTTTGGCACACTGGGTAAGTGGATAGCCACTTAAGGAGTGATCCCAGCCACAGCGCTTTCCTGGGAAAGCTTCTGCTTAGCCCAAGTTAGCAATTTAAAGCATCCTCTCAGCAGGCTGAGGAGGATTTAAGCTCTACACCCTGCAGGGTTTGAGAAATCATTAGAAACACAGGGTCACTCCCTACAAAGATCCAGTAACCACAGAGTGATTCTGCCAGGGTCTGATCTGGGAGAGATACCTTCCCAACTCTGAGGACAGTCATAGACAACAGTGAAAAATAATCATGAGGCGGAATCAACAGAAAAACTCTGGCAATACGAATAACCAGAGTAGATCAACTCGCCCAAGGAATGACAAGGTCCATGAAGCACAAGATCCCTTGCATAAGCAAATGGCTGAGATGTCAGAAGTTGAATTCAGAGTGTGGATAGCAACTAAGATCAGCGCAATGGAGGAAAAGATGGAATTAGAATTTCAAGCAGCAATCCAGAAGATGACCCAAAAGATGTCTCAAGAACTGAACGAGTTCAAAGAGAGAATGACCAAATATATTGACTCATTGAGACAAGAAGGTGTCGCCCTCAAAGATCTGAGAAATACAGTAGAATCCCTCAGTAAGGGAATGGAGCAAGCAGAAGAAAGGATTTCTGAAACTGAAGACAGAGACTTTGAACGCTCCCAAATGCTCAAAGAGATAGAGAAATGGAAGGCAAAAATGGATCATTATCTCAGACAGCTCTGGGATAACTCGAAGAAAACCAATATTCGCCTCATAGGGATACCTGAAAACGATGAAGTGGCATCATGAGGCACAGAGTGTCTTCTTTATGAGATTATGAAAGAGAACTTTCCAGACATGCCAAGAGATTCTGAAATTCAGATAGCAGACAGTTTCAGAACCCCAGCATGACCCAACCCAAATAAGACATCCTCCAGGCACATCATAATTAAGTTCATGAAAGTTAATATGAA
>CAUYRH010013552.1:0-16166 GCA_963574655.1 Perodicticus potto | reverse complement strand
TCTCTCTCCCCACTTGAAATCTCTCCCTCTACCAGGAGCTTTGGTGTTTTCTGTATTCTTTTCTGTAAATCAATTCTGTCTTACCACGGAGGGGTGGGGGTTGGAAATAATGTAATGAAGAATAATAAAATACATGTATTTAAAAAAAAATAAAAGGAAATGATAGTAAAGTATAAGAAAAATAATAACAACCCTAGTCCTATGATTTAGAGTTAGCTATATGTAGCATGTTTGGTGTATTTCATATAATCTCTCAAAACTTGCACTAATTATTTTATAGGAAGAAAGGGTTATCATCTAGCTAAAAGTAGCAGGGAGCAGTGAATTGGAGAAATTGGCCACAGGTGGATGTTATAGGTGAAAAGAGTGGCTCAGTGAGTAGGGCGCTGGCCCCATATACTGAAGGTGTCGGGTTCAAATCCGGCCTCAACTTAACTGCAAAAAAAAAAGAGGGTTCTTAGGAAAGCCATGCTGATTGGGTAGAGCATCTCTTAAGGGAGAAATCACAGGAGGTACTCCTTTTTTTTTTTTTCCTTTGAGACAGAGTCTTACTCTATCACCCTCTGTAGAGAGCTATGACATCACAGCTTACAGCAACCTCCAACTCCTAGGCTTAGGTGATTCTCTTGCCTCAGCCTCCCAAGTTGCTGGGTCTACAGGCGCCTACCACAACACCCGGCTATGTTTTTGTTTCAGTTTGGCTGGGTTCGAACCTTCCACCCTCGGTACATGGGGCCAGTGCCCTACCCACAGAGCTACAGGTGCCACCCCAGGAGCTACTCCTTTTACATGTCAGTCATTTTCATTGTTTTGTGTTTCTGTCCATACTTTCATTCATCCCATAAGCATCTATTATTAGAGGCCAGTTTTATATCAGCATGTTCCTAGGTGCTATGGACTCAGACATGAACAAGGTAGGCAAGGACTATATACCCTTGGGGAAACTTGAAGCAAAACACATTACAGAGTTGCAGACAAAAGGTGAGCACGCATGTGTCTGAGATGCTTCGTGTAATACTAACTATAAACACTTCACCATGTATCTTCGTAATGATTGTCTCTGTGGCTGCTCAGTGTTCTCTCTAGTAGCTATCACTTAATTAACCATTCCTACTCCATTAGACGTTCATATTGTTTGCATGGATACTTCATGGTCCTTGACGTTACTCAACTGCTTTTCAAATGGATTGTTCCAGTTTTAGATGTACCAACAACATGTGAATGAATGGGCCTGTACCATGAAAACCTCACTGCCACTAGCTATATGTTTTTATCATTTCTGTTCATTTAATAGGTAAAAAACTGTGTCTTATTATTTAAACCTATTATTTGATTTCTGTTAAGTTTTAAGCTTTACTTCCTCTGAAATGCTTTAGCTGTTTAAATCTTTTGTTCACTACTTATTTTGGCTCTTGTTGTGAGAAACAGACTCTGTAGAGTGACGGTTAGAGCTCAGATTCTAGACTTACACAAACCTGGTTTATCTCCAGCCCTGCTGCTTAGGAGCTATGTGACCTTGGTCACAGGGGTTTAGGGAAATACTGGACAAAGAAGAGCATTCTCAGCAGAGCAGATCTCCTGAGAAGCAGAATTATGGAGAGATCGATGGCCTGGGCACGTTTGGGGGATGGTGGGCCAACTCTCTGGGTCTGGCTTCATTGAATAAGGCAGCTGTATTATTGGTTCATTCTGGAGTTTTCAAATGTGTAGAATTTAGAATGAAGGCAGGCAACACAGGGTCATAGATTCAGAGTTTCTTCTTGGAAATAAGACCCAAACCCAGAAGAATACCTGGGGATAGGCAAGGAGGGGTGATAGGAAAGCTGGGAGTCCCAGAGTCAGGACAGTCTGGCTTTGAATCCCACACCTTCAAAAAGACAATGTACTACAAGTCTCCATTTTCTCATAGAAAATGGGGTGAAGGGTCATGGTGCCACTGCATACTGTGAAGACCAGAGATGATTGTTATGTCTTATACAAATAAGACCCTCAACAAACATGGGCTTTTCTGAGCCAACAGTGGATGGGGAAACATATCTGCCGTCATGGAAGGTGAGGTCAGAATTCTTCCTGCCCAGTGGTTAGCCATCAGCCTTGCTCCTTCCCTTGGTTTCTCACTGCTGAGGGGACGATTGCAGGTATAGCCTGCAGTGGAAAAATGAGCTTTCAAAGATAGGTTCTTTTATAGAGTGTCCAGTAGAATGCCCTGGGGAAATTTATCACATGGAAATAGAATAGGGACAGACTGGAGATCTCAAAAGGTAATTCTCATAGTGACTAAGTCTTGTTTTCTAAGAGGAAAGGGTGTTTGGATTCTCAGCAATTCCATCTGCTTTTGAACTCTGTGTAGTCTGTGCCCAGGCCTCCCCCCACTTTAAACACTCCCCTTTTTATTAGAACAGAGAAAAGTTGTGTTTGTTGACCACTCTTTCAGGGCAGGAAAGGAATGTAATGTATGCATAGACTGCCCAGAATTTCCTGTTAGACTCCCATTCCAAACCACAGGCCCTGGGATACATTCCAGAGATTGCAGCCTAATTCTAGACAAGAAGAAATGGTGCATTCATTTAAATGTTGGCCTTTAGGAAGAACTCCCCATCTCCCCTCTTAGAAAAAGGTGTTAGCTTTTTCCATAAGAACATAGTTGTGAATTCAGCTATATAGTCTTTTCAGGGATATAATGGCTCTGATATTCCCATGTATGAAGAAATAGCCTTAAGTTGGGCAAGTCAGTGTTCAGTTTTGTAGCCTCAACAGCATTGATGTCCCTACCAACATTTGGTACAGGGCATATTTTTAATGTTCTGTTATAAATACTCAGTATAAATCTGCTATGAATTACTTTATTTATTTTTTTTATTTTTTGAGACAGAGTCAGACTTTGTCACCCTAGGTAGAGTAGTATGGCATCATTATCTCATAGCTACCTCAAATTCTTGGGCAGAAGTGATCCTCCTGCCTCAGCCTCCTGAGTAGCTGAGACTACAGGCTCCCACCACAACGTCTGGCTAGTTTTTCTACTTTTAGCAGAGACAGGGTCTCGCTCTTGCTCAGGCTGGTCTCAACTCCTGAGCTCAAGCAATTCACCCATCTCAGCCTCTTAGAGTGCTAGGATTACAGTGAGACACCACTCCTGACCTGTGGTTTACTTAATGCTCTTGTGACAAGAAAGAGGCTAGTTTTGAGGGCACATTTTTGGTGCTTTGACTTAGTGAGTTGTCAGAAAAAAACAGAGCTGGGCAGTTATTAAAACAGGAAAATTAGATTTTATTTAAGACTGTTCCAGAAGGGAGAAGAGACTTCAGTCTAGAACCAGTCTCAATTTGGACTATAGCATGGGCAAGTAAGAACTTACAGCCTAGATACAGGGTGGGGTCAGTAGATAGAAAATTACTGAAAGGCAGGAATAAGGAGAGATTCTTGCTAAACCAACTCCCATGATTTGGATATGGTTTGTCCTTGCCAAAACTCATGTTGAAGTTTAATTGCAGCAGTTTTGAGGGGTAGGGCCTAATGGGAAGTGTTTGGGTCATGGAGCAGATCCTTCCTGCATAGATTAACACTATCTAGCAGTAGTGAGTTCTTGCTCTTTGGCAACTAGATTAGTTTGCCCTGGGACCAAGACTCCTCCTTGTGTTTTCTCTCATTTTGCATGAACCTGCTTCTCTTCTGCTTTCCACCATGAGCTGAAGCAACATGAAACTCTCACCAGAGGAGCTGCCTAATACTGGACTTCTCAACCTCCAAAGAATTGTGAACCAAATAAACTTCTTTATAAACTACCCAGTCTCAAGTATTCTGTGACAGCAACACAGAAGAGACTAAGATGCTACCTGACAGGATTTGTGGTAAAGACAGGCCAGGGTAGAGCAGACATTACCTAGAAGATGATGGGGGATGAGAAAGCCAATTAAATATCAAGAGTAATCAGATGGTGGAGGATTAAAAGTTCTTACAAAACTGAATTGACTGAGAGGTTCTTGCTAAATTTGGATTTTACATGGAAATGCACAGATGGGCCTAATAGAGGGCTCAGGAGTCTGACTAAAGTTTGATCAAGCAAAGAATCTATCAGTGTTAAGTCAGTTTTTCTTGTAAAAATTATATTGTGCTGTGTCTTCGGTGATCTGGCGCCTGTGCTGGCACATTTATACTGTGAGAGGTTGGCTTGGAGTCACAGAAATTAAAGGCAAACTTTCTTTGTTTTCTGTAAGTACCAAGATGCAATTTCTTCATTTGTGGAGAAATTTGTATCATTAGGGATTTGTAATGAATAGCAAACATTTCCACCTATTTTCTAGCCACCCAGATCTTCATCCTGAACAGCTTTTGTGTGTGTAAGTGGGGAGTTTTAGGTCATATCAAGAATAAGAAGAGATGAAAGCTCTGTGCGTGGGGGTGGGGAAGTATGCTCAGGAAGGTGGGTATGTGAAACTCTGAATCAGCACAGACCCTCAGGTTTGGGTCCTGAGGCCAGGGGTTAAGAATGGTTCCAAAGCCTCACATATCTTGAATTTAAAGCAGATCAAAAGGAAAGAATCATAGAAGGTTGGTGGTTACATGACATCGGCAGATATAGCACTAAGGAATGCTGGCTATTTGAGGTCAAAATTTTAATTTCTAGATACTAAAGGTAACTAGTTAGATCAGGAAGTGTAACAGGATGATCAGAAATGCCCCCTTTAGGCTGGGTGCAGGGACTCTGTAATCCTAGCACTTTGGGAAGCTGAAGTCAAAGGATCATTTAAGGCCAGGAGTTTGAGACCAGCCCGAGCAACATAGCAAGACCCCACATCTACAAATAATTAAAAAATTAGCTGGATGTGATGATGTGCCCCTGCCGTCCCAGCTACTCGGGAAGCTGAGGCAGGAGGATCACTTCTGTCCACAACTTTGAATTTGCAGTGAGCTATGATGACACCACTGCACTTTAGCCCAGCCTGCAGAAAAAGACCCTGTCTCAAAAATAAATGCCCCCTCAGCCTGAACATAAAACTGGTTGTGGACCCAGTTTAGTAGTTACATTCACATGCTCTTTATACAAATTCTGTTGGGCCACTGAAGGACTAAACCCCACTGTCAGCCTCAGTGTACATTGCCTGGATATTTCGTATTTTTTAATTACAACACTTTCTTCCTAACCATATTTAATATATCATTACATAGAAAAGGCCTGAGTCCTGTGGTTTGTTTTAAGCCTCACATGTGAAGCTGCTTTTTGTTTGTTTAGTTTCCATCATTATTATTATTATACAAAGAAACCTTTACTGGATAGAACATAAAGTTTTATAGAGCTGCTTAAATGCTCTAAGTTTATAATTCACATAAACAAAACCAAAATGGGTCTGCCTACATGATTTCTTATAAAACCAGGCTGTTTTTGTTAAGGACTAACGTCTGAATACAAGCTAAATACTCAGAGTTCACAGTGAGACCTTGAACTGTACCTAAACCAAACATAAATTTTTGTTATATTTTAAGTTACTGGTAGGTTTCCTCTCTTATATGAATATACATATTTTTCTACACCCATACGACAGTCCTGCAGGATAGGTATTATTATTCTCATATTACCACTGCCACTTAGGTTGGGGAAATCACATCATCTAACAAATGGCAGGGTTGGAACTTGAACGCAAGTGTAACTCCAAATCCTGTTTCTTTCTGTGTATTTTGTATTTAAAGTCGATTTCTAAATAAGAAATTCCAGTCCAACAAATATCTTCATACAATAAGAAAATGCCATGAAGTCTATGTTAATCAGTTTGATGAAAAGAGTACAGATCGTATATGAAACCAGCACATTGTACCCCTTGATTGCACTAATGTACACAGCTATGATTTAATAATAAAAGCAATAAAAAAAAAAAGAAATTCCAGTCCAGTTTCTTAAATGACCCACATGTCTGATTTGCAAATGGCATCTTTACTGTAGGTTAATAGTCTGTTCACGTATTAGTCATAATTTAAAACTTAAATTCAGTAATCGCAATTACAGAGGCGGAACTGTGACATTCATGGTACAGATCTGATCTTGCCCCTCCCCTTTTCCATAGGATCATATCCAAACTCATCATTTTTATTTACAAGACCCTGCTATTATCACCGATCTCACACTCCTTGCCACCTCTTTGATTTCTCCAACATTTTGTGTTCTCTTTCAAATCAGGCCCTTTGCATATTGATGTTTTCCCCCACTTCCTTGCTCTCCTTACCGCAACAATTTTATGAAATTCTGAGCCCAACTTAGAAGACATTTCTTCAAAGAAGCCATTTTCATAGCTCTCTTCACAGTCCTCAGTCTGGGGTCTGTGTCTTTCTTTGGGGCCCAAGAGTGCCCTGCCATTTCCCATCCTAACAGAACTCATTCTTTACCAGAAGTGCTTATTCAAATATCTCTCCTACTACCCACGAGCTTCATATGGTTGAGACCCTGCCGATATGATCCTATGGAAAAGGGGAGGGTCAGGATCAGAGCTGTACTGTGAATGTATTGTTCCTCAGTGTTTCTACACTGCCTAGCATAGATGCTTGCATTTTTTGAGATAATCCTTTCCATTATAAATAACATAAACCCAGTTGTATGGGCTTAGGAGTAAAGGGGAATTTGTGTCTTACATAACTGGAAATTTCAGAAAGGTCTGATTTTAATAAAACTAAGTCATCATAAAATGTCATCAGAGATCTGTCCCTTTCTATATCTCAGCTAATTTGCTCTTAATTTTGACTTCAAGTTCAGGTAGATGCTTCTCGCTAGATGCAAAGATGGCTTCTGGTAGCTCTGGCTTCACTTCCAGGATATCTCTTCCAATAGTGCTCATGTGAATCCTGGAACAGACTCTCCTGGACCTCGGTTGGGTCATGAGCCCATCCCTAAGCCAATCATGTGGCTCTGGTTGGCCAGTCTTTGATAATAGTCTGAACCTGGTGGGGTGAGAGTGTTCCCCAAAGCAAAATTAAGGAACTTGTACCAGAAAGAAGGGTAATAGATTCTGGCAGACAAAAAGTGCCAAGAGTCTGGGCAGCACCTGTGGCTCAGTGAGTAGGGCGCCAGCCCCATATACCGAGGGTGGTGGGTTTGAACCTGGCCCCAGCCAAACTGCAACAAAAAAATAGCCAGGGGTTGTGGCAGGTGCCTTTAGTCCCAGCTACTCGAGAGGCTGAGGCAAGAGAATCACTTAAGCCCAAGAGCTAGAAGTTGCTGTGAGCTGTGACGGCACAGCACTCTACCAAGGGTGACAAAGTGAGACTCTGTCTCTAAAAAAAAAAAAAGTGTCAAGAGTCTGTTACATTCTCCATCTGTAACTGGTGCTTTTAAGATACAAGTTCTTGCTACTGGGCCAGCACTCTGCCTAGAGAGACCAGGAGGTATTTCAGAGGCTTCCCGTCTTGCTTAGAGAGGAAGGCAACTGTTTAGGTATCCAAATTAAGCCTCTCCATTGATAAGCTTCTGGTAAGCCTGATGCTGGTAGATGGAAGGTCCCCAGCTCTAGGGGGAGAAAGAGAGAAATGCATATGAGTTGGTCTTTATTTGCTGGTCTGTAATGACCCCAACCCTAGACAGAAGTGTTAGCTCCAGGGTATATCCAGGAAAACAGAACCACGTGCATCTTTTCCTCAGTTTCACACCATCCCTCCAGTGATACACAGGGACTGCGATTACGCAACATCTCTAGCTCTCCACAACCATCCCTGGATTTCTGCTTTACCCACACCTGCTCAGGAATACAGAAAATCTTAGGATCACTTCATCTGCCTCTGCCAAGGATCTCCCTTTACTCACCCTATGGACTGTCTGTGCCCATGACTCGACCATCTGTGTGTGTTAGAACCAATTATGGACTTCTCTTCATTATCAAGGCTACGGAAAAGACAGAGGTGGTCCCTCTGTCAAGCCCGCACTGGGCTGCCTTGGGGAAATGGCAGCAGATAATGGCCTACTAGGGGAGCTGGTCCAGAAGACTGTGCCAGGCCTGCTAGCTTGCTCTTGTGTTCCTCCTTGCTTGGTCCTCTTCAATGCTCCTTTTTGGTGTACAGGTTGGGGCAAGAGGTCCCTGAGATCAGATGCTGACTGGGCAGGCACATTGCTCCCTTGAGTATGGGAGTGGAGAAAGTAAAGTGTATGCTTTCCCCCCTCCACTTGAAAGCATTATGCTTTTTCTAAGGGAAAACAACCCAGCAGAGCTCATTTGGATACTCAACCCTTTCTTTTGCCTTCCCTTTATCTGTATCCAATTTTTAAGATTTTTCTAGTTTTGCTTTCTCAAGCACAATTTATATAACCAATCCAGTATAGTAAGTTTTATTTCCTAGTTGTCAGATGTCAGGGGGGAAAATGTATGCCAGTAGAATCCAGCTTTTGATCCAGGCTTTACCCATAGATAGAATCCCCACTTCTTTATGAAGGAGGAGGGAGGGAAGAAGTCAGTGTGATAAGGGGTCTACTGTGAAGGAAACCAGGCAATAGGGTGGGCAGATGCTGGGTATGGACAGGAGCAGGAACGTTGTTGGAGAAAAGCGATAGGAAATTTTGAAATGACTTATCAGTGGAAACATTTAAAGGGGCTAGCAAAGAAAGGTGGTGAGAGGCAAAATGCTAGTCAAGAACAGAGAAGCTGCAGGACCACACTAGTGTGTGGTAGGGGGTGGGATATTTGTGGTTAGCTGGGGCTGCCAGATGAGTAAACTAATGGGAGCATTCTGCTGGGGAAAGGACTCTTGTTTGGTGCCGCCTTTTCATGTGGGCCTCCTCTGGTGTTGTGATTGGTGGGTATGTTCTGTCTTGGTGACATCATAGGCAGAAGTGGCTGTGGGCCATGGCTAATCATTGTAACCTGGTTTACTTCACAGGCTTAGAGTAAAGAAGCATAGAAATAAGTCTGAAGGTTTGGTATTAGAAGTAGGATATGTTTTCTCCTGAGCCTCACAAAGTTGCTGAAGGAAAGTTTAACAAGATTATTTACTTTTCCCCCATTGTAGAGCAATTACCATAAAGCATTTGGAAAATACAGAAGGAAGAAATGTAAACACACATAGTCTGACAATTACTGTTAACGTTTGGCATGTTTATAGCTACCCTTTCTCAATTATAATCTTTCTCTGTTTGCGTAATTATGATTAAATCAGATATACTATTCTATATCTAGTGTTTTAAGTTAATGTTATAATGTAAACATTTATCTATTAAATGGTGGGTTTTAATTTCATTTATCAACCACAAACTTTTTGCCAAATTATGAGCAAATCAAGGGACTTCCAGACAGTAGCTGGGGGTAGCAGCTGAGAGGGAAGGTGGTAGGGTCACTGCACCAGAGAGTGCATGTCTTTAGCCCTTTTCAGGAACAAGTGAATGCTGAGGGTGGGAGAGGCTAATGCTGGTTCTGAGAAAATCCTTCCATTTCCTTCCCTGGCCTAATTTTAGAGTCTCAGACCCACACAAGAGTGGTTAGAAAATTGGAAAGCCCTGAGCCTCCCAGAGGTTCCTGCAGGCCTTACATCCAACCTGACTTAACACAAGAGCCTTGAACTCCCTCAACTGTGGAAATGAGGCCATATCCCTACTTCACCTCATACAAACAAGGGAGAAGCTGAGTAAGCTGCCATTCACCATCAGGGGCGTGCAGGCCTCCCAGGGACTGCTGATCCCGTAGCTTCTGTATAGTAAGTAATCATATGGTGGAAATTTCAATTACTAGTTCCAGGTTTAGGAATTTTTTTACTATGTAAATTAGTTTGTTAATGAGTTAGCTGGTTAGTTATGGGAAAGATTTGTGTGATCCCAGGATGAAAACAAGATCTGGAAAGGTGCTTTTTGCAGGCTGCTCAGTGTCTCTGAGACATGAACAAACATCTAATTTACTTGCAGAGAAATGTACTAGCAGCAAGGGAAAAGAAAAGATTTTTTTTTCTTCCCCTGGATAAATTATTTGAGTGTGGCATAAAAATTAAAACACCCAGAGTAACAATGAAATGGTTTAGCCAATCATTTATGTTAAATACAAATTTATTGGAATGCTTTTCTTTCCAATTGGCATGCTCTCTCCTTCTCAAGTTGTTTCAAGATTGTCTTCAGCATGGTACATGAGGAAATCACACACTTTGTAAGCAGGCCCACTTAGGTTTGAATTCTGGCACAAGCAATTAACTGGTTTTACTTTTTCAGCAATAATACCTATCTCCTTGGTAGCTGTAAGGATTATGTGAGATGAGATTTGTGAAATATTGGAACTAAAGGGTTGGCCCTTAGTAAACAATGGCCATTATTTACTCCCACCACTGCTGTGTGGAAGACCCCCCATGCCTGGTGGTCCCCATGGCTGGTCTGGCCTGGCCTGCTATCGGCACCCAAATGGTGCTCTGTGACATGCATCTAGGGACTGATGAGCAAAACAAACAGCTAGCTTTGCCGGGGACTTATGGTTATAAAGCTTATCTTTAGTGAGCAAAAATCGTAAATTCGTTCTTAGCAGGCCATTTGCCCAAACCTAGGCTAGAAACTATCCATATCTGTGGACTTTCTGGAGAAACAGCTTTCCCTTTTTTATTTGTTTGTTTTTGCTCTGTTGTCCAGGCTGGAGTGCAGGGCATCATCATAGCTCACTGCAACTTCAAATTCCTGGAATCAAGCAAATCCGCCTGCCACAGCCTCCTAAGTAGCTGGTATTATAGGTACACACTACCATGTAATTTTTTTCCTAGTAAAAACAGCTTTTTAATCCCTTTTTCAGAATTTCCATTTGAACACGTTCAATTTTGCTGCTGGCAGAAGAGAACCCCAAAACTTGTAGCAAAGATTTTGTGATCTCTTGTGGGGAAAGGTACTGCAAATGACTTACAAGTTCTAAAAAAGAAGAATTGTGCCAGAATTGCTTTAGGGGAGAAATAAACTCGAATAGCTATCATGTGGATTTAAATCACTGCGTGCATTGGTGATTTTCTCATTAACTCTGAACATGGTCCCTTGCCTGTGGCCTCTCCTCAGAGCACTGCTGACCCACCCAGGCATGGTATGTGGTGGGACAGCCCCAGCTACATTCCCAGGCAAAGCTCCTGCCCCTCTAAGTTGTCAGTCCTTGCCTGAGGGGTGTTTTTCATCAATACCAATTTTTGCCTTTTATTCCTGACTTGTGGCAGCTTGTCTTAAGCTATGGTTAAACACAATGGATTGTCACTCCTCCAGTGCCTTAGTTCAGGACAGGCCAAGGCACAGTATTGCCCTGGATTCATGAAGCCTGGCTGTGTCCTGGCTAGCCCGGCTCAGCAGAAGCACATGTCTCCATCCTCTATCTCCTACTGTGTATTTCAGTGTAATGGAAGTCTTCATCCCTGAGCACTGTGGGTCCAGTACCCCATCAACTTCTTGACAAATAGTGAAGTTTAAGAAGGGAGTTCCTTTGTGCTCTTACATATCTTGCTTCTTAACCTATGTAGTTAGACATTTCTGTAGTGAGCAGGAGTGTCAGATCAGATTTATGCCTGAAAAGGATGTTTGTTTTAAAGTTACAATGTGGGATGTGGAGAAAAGGGAACACTTCTGCATTGCTAGTGGAATTGCAAACTAGTACATCCACTTTGGAAAGACGTTTGGAGATTTTATGCTTTTAATCACAGGCGCTGCTACTGGCACTAGGAAGTTGAAGATGTAAAACAGGTAAAGCTGGGTCATGAGAATGAGACAGAAACTTAACTGTCCTGATGAGCATCTCAATCTTTGATGGCTGAAGAATAAGAGACTAGAACCTGTGAATTCAACATCCTCTTCACTCAAAATGAGTTTTAATTTTTCCCAACAAGTGACACAGTCATTCTGGAAATAGACCCTGTAGGCTTACCAGTGCCCAAGCATGTTGAATGGCAAGGAGAACACTTTGTTGAAGTTGAGCCCTCATCTTTCACATAATTAAGAGATACTATTTTAAAGGTTGCTGCATTTTGGGAACCCAAATCTTTTGTGTGTGTGTGTGTGTGGTTTTTGTTCGGGGCTGGGTTTGAACCCACGACATCTGGCGTATGGGGCCGACATCCTACTCCTTTGAGCTACAGGCGCTGCCCCTGGGAGCCCAAATCTTCTGTCAAATACACAGGTGACTTACTCCTGGGGATGATTTATAGTGTCTCTTAGGAATTTGTCTAAGTGGAAAAATGCAGTAGGGACACCCCTAAGAATTCCTCATTAAACTAATATTCTAAGAGTATCCATAAACTACATTTTTTTGTGTGCACAATATTCTGTCGTTCTAGCATGCAGCATGTTAGACACATCACATGTAACCAGTGTTCCATGTACTGTGTCCTCATTTGCTGCTAGGTGCCTCCTCCTTTAGATGAGCTCTGACTATTTTTATGCCTTAAGCACAAACTAGATAAATTTACTGGCTAATCTACAGTATACCCCATGATATTCTTATTCCTCAGTTTTACTCACTGTTCTCTACCTGAAACACCCTTCATGTTACATCTTCTTCCTTGTCTTCGTTTAAGTCTTAACGCACACCTTGTCCTTATTTTCCACACCATAGATATTGCCTAACATTCTGATTATATAGTCACAAAATTGTCACACTGTTTTTATTCCTTTTTCTCTATTTCTTCTCTTCATCATTATTTACCTGCCAGCCACATGAGAAAGAAATAAATACTCATCTATCAATCTCATGTTTGTCCAATTAATGAAACAGTTATTTAAATTAAGCAAGACATTTTAATGAATACCCTGGAAACAAATCATTATTTTAGAAAGCTTTACCATTTCTTTAAAATAAAATGAACTTGTCTTTGAGAACTTAAACTGAGATAAATATGTGAATGGGGCGAATTTTCAGTAGGAGATCTGGAAATGTGTTGTGGTGTTCCATATAGGAGAAAGTGTTGTGACCCTCAAACCAAATTTGTCAAGGTTGAGAAAGAGTTTCTCTCTGTATGTACAATATAAAACCTATTCCTTCCAGCAGAAACCATAGCTCAGGGTTAATTTTTTTTCTCCATTCTGTTTGCCATCATAAGGAAATAGTTTTGCTTCCTGCCTAATGACACTGAAATTTTATAGATCTGTGGGCAATCGAAGTCTACACAGTAGGATACAAAATTGTCAGAATAAAGCTGATAGATGGTAAAGATCAAAAGACAGAAAAATCAAGTGGGATCTAAAAGATTGATCTGATAAGTCTCAAACGATGTAGTTATAAAATAAAATATTTTTCCTTTCAAAAATAAACAGTGAATATACAGTTTGACATTTGTCTTATACTCCAAAATTGTACTGCTTTTCCTTTTTCTTTTTTGTTATTTTAACTCTATTTGGGGGTTGGAATGAGGGAGAGAGATGGTGTTGAGAAAGTATCCTTTTTTCAAAGCCACATTTTAGTCCAAATGCTTCTGGACTAGAAGCCAGGTATTTAAGATAAAATATCGCCAGTACCTTTCTTAAAGGGTAATCCAAGCATACAAATTATAAAAGGCGCTATTTTTGAGCTTTGCCATAATTCTATTAGAGCCAGAATTCAAAGCAATGGAATTGCATTCAGAATTTCTTTTGAGAAAGTGAACTCTAAGAAATGTGAATATACTAGAATTTCCTGCAAAAACGGTCAGTTATATTCTTATTGACTAAGGAAAATGATTTGACTAATTGAAACATGACTAAAATCGCTACAAAAAATTTTTAAACCACCTGTGACTATTCAGTCACAATATTTGACTCAGTGATATATACTAAACAATCAGTGTTTGGAATTTAGGGGAATAATGAGCACTTTTACACAAAGTATTGTTACTGTAAATGGTTAGTATTAACAATAAGGCTTAGGCAAACACATTCCTGTACCATTAAGGACTTTTTATGTTGTAAATAACAAAAGCTTGTTGGCAGTGACTTGAGCTAATAAGGGAGACTAAATATGAAGATACTGGGTGAATCATGACTCTCAAGATACATGAATATGACTAAGCTTCAAGGACCAAAAACAGAAATCAAAGTGCCCACTAGATTTTCTAAATTTTTCTTTTACTCTTACTTCTATGCCTGTTTCATATATAATTTTAATTCTAGATGTAGGCAGATAATTTCTGATTTCTAAGATACTCTATATCAAAAATGGTCATAAGCTACTCCCATATATTCTGGTGACTGGTCCATTTACCTAAAGAGAGACTAAATTTTAGATCGAATTTCAAATTCACAAGATTCTACTTAGCTAGCTACTTTTACTTACTCCATTAAGTTGTGTCCAAGGACACAGCTCATCTTATGTGGATCTACGTGTAACTTAAGACACTTTTACTGGGAAATAAGATGAAGAAAGGTTTCAAACAAAGGGGCAATGTGGAGAATTGAAAAGAAATATAATAGATGAAGAATACAAGTCACTTTGGAGCAAAGTCTGCTTGCTAACAGATGGGGGATTAATACTGTGCTAAGGCATATGATGACTGGACCATGCCAGAGGAAGCAACCAAGCAGACCATAGTAGTGTCCATACGACTCATTATAGTATTGGAAAGTATCATTCATTAAGCTCCTAATAATTTCAATTTACCCTAATGACACTGCTATAAAGTCAATATAATTATTTTTATTTTACAAATAAAGAAAATAAGGCTCAAAATTTTGAGTTCTTTGCCATTGCTAAAAAGTAAAAGTATGTCAATATATCACTCTAATGTCAATGTCTGTTCTTTATTACTCTGCTGCTTGGCAGGCATCAAAGCAAGAAAAATTCAGTGAAGTGGTGGTACCGAATGTCCAACCAGAAAATCCAAGTGATAGGAGACTTCAGCAGTGATGGCCAAGAATGACAAAACTGATTTTTAATTCTGTATTTCCAGATGTACATGGTCTCAAAGATCATTCAGCTAATACTTTTGAATACATAAAACAGCATCAAGACTCAGAGACTAGGTAGAATGTCAATCATAATCATAATTCTAATGAAAGGTAGTACCTGCCGTCTGATAAGCATGATTGCTTGTATAGATGTATATTTATGTGTGTGTATTCACACACACATATACACACACAACTGTGTATGCATTAGTACCTTTATTTTATTTTATTTCATTATTTATTTCATTTTATTATTGTTTTGGATTCAATGAGGGTACAAAGAATAGGGCTACACTGATTACATTTTTAGATAAAGTCCCTCTTATAATTATGTTCCACCACCAAGAGGTGTGAAATACAGCATAACCTCCAACCCCCTTTCCTCCTCCCCTCTCCGCACTTGCTTATTACCCTACCCCCACCTTGTAATTTATGGCCTTCATATTAGAATTCAGTACATTGGATTCTTGCTTTTCTATTCTTGTGATGCTTTACTAAAAAGAATGTGTTCCACCTCCATCTACATTAATACAAAATATATAAAGTCTCCATCTTTCTTAGTGGCTCAATAGTATTCCATGGTAAACGTATACCACAGCTTGTTAACCCACTCCTGGGTTGGTGGGCATTTAGCCTGTTTCCACATCTTGGCAATTGTAAATTGAGCCACAGTAAACAGTCTAGTGCAAATGTCCTTAAGATAAAAGGATTTTTTTACTACTAGGCAGATGCCTAGTAATGGGGTTGCAGGATCAAATGGGAGGTCTAGTTTGAGTTCTTTGAGAATTCCCCATATTTCCCTCCAAAAAGATTTTACTAGTTTGCAGTCCCACCAGCAGTGTAAAAGTGTTCCCTTATCTCCACATCCATGCCAGCATCTGTAGTTTTGAGGTTTTGTGATGTGGGCCATTCTTGTTGGGATTAGGTGATACCTCAGGGTGGTTTTGATTTGAATTTCTCTAATATTTAGGGACAATGAGCATTTTTTCCTTTTCTTTCTTTCTTTCTTTCTTTCTTTCTTTCTTTCTTTCTTTCTTTCTTTCTTTCTTTCTTTCTTTCTTTCTTTCTTTCTTTTTTGCAGTTTTGGGCAGGACTGGGCTTGAATACTTGAACACGCCACCCCTGGTATGTGGGGCCAGTGCCCTACTCCTTGAGCCACAGGCACCACCCAAGCATTTTTTCATGTTTGTTAGCCAGTCTTCCGTGTTTTTAGAGAAGGTTCTATGGTTATATTCATATCTCTTGCCCAGTGATATATGGAATTTTTGAGTCTTTTTTTATTGATTATTCTGAAGGTTGTCAGAATGGGAAAAGATACCCTCCATTGAATCTGTAAATTGTTTTT
>CAUYRH010013551.1:0-13044 GCA_963574655.1 Perodicticus potto | reverse complement strand
TGTGGAGGGCGCCTGTAGTCCCAGCTACTTGGGAGGCGGAGGCAGGAGACTCGCTTGAGCCCAGGAATTGGAGGTTGCTGTGAGCTGTGATGCCATGGCACTCTATCCAGGGTGACAGCTTGAGGCTCTGTCTCAAAAAAATAAAAAAATAAATAAAAATAAAATAAATAAATAAATAAAGCTCCATCGAGTTCAAGACCGTTTTGTGATCCATAATACCAGCCATTTAATCCATCCTTATAGAACTGAGAGTCCTGGGAATTTAACCATATCAACAATGTCTTTTCAATGTTTTTTTTTTTTTTTTTTTTTTTTTAGAAAGAGCCTCAAGCTGTCACCCTGGACAGAGGGCTGTGACATCACAGCTCACAGCAACCTCCAATTCCTGGGTTCAAGCAAGTCTCTTGCCTCTGCCTCCCAAGTAGCTGGGACTACAGGCGCCCACCACAACGCCCAGCCATTTTTTGGTAGTAGCCATCATTGTTGTTTGGCGGGCCCAGGCTGGATTCGAATCCGCCAGCTCAGGTGTACATGGCTGGCGCCTTAGCCCGTTGAGCCACAGGCACCGAGCCATCTTTTCAATTATTTCTATTTTTATTTATTTATTTTTAACTGGACAACACCTCAGGTGTTGGAAACTTCACATCTTTTATGTTTACCTGGATAGAGCTGGAATATATTCTTCTTAGTAAAGTATCTTAAGAATGGGGGAAAAAAGTATCCAATGTACTCAATACTACTATGAAATCAATATATAACCACCTACACACTCGTATGAGTGGCAAAACATAACTGTAGTCCAGAAAGCAGAAGGGGAGAGGAGAGAGAGGCGAGGGGAGGGTGGATATGGGAAGAGGGAGAGTATTCGGGGGACCTCACCGAATGTGCATGATGCAATGGTACATTTCAAAACTATTAAGAAATGAGTATAATTGTGATGTATGTGTTCCTTAGTTCAATGTAAGCATTTCACATTGTATATTGAAGCAGTACCCTGAACCCCATAAATGCATCAATGTACAAAGTTATGATTTAATAAAAAACAATTGAAAAAAAAAAGATTAGGAAACAAAAGGAAGTTAGAAAGAACCAAATTAGGACTATAAGGTGGATGCCTAATGATTTCCCATCAAAACTCTTAAATTTTTTTCTTTATTTTGTGAGAGGAATAGCAGGAGCATTATATTGGTGGAGGAGGAATCCCCAGTGAAGCTTTCTTGGGCATTTTTCTGCTAAAGATTCAGCTAATAATCTCAGAACATTCTCATAATAAGCAGATGTTATTCAATAAGCAAAATGCCTTGAGGATCACAGAAAACTGTTGCCATGTTCTTTGCTCTTGACCAGTCCACTTTTGCTTTGATTAGACCACTCCACCTTTTGGTAGCCATTGCTTTGATTGTGCTTTGTCTTTGGAATCATAGTGGTAAAACCATGTTCCCTCTTCTGTCACAATTTTTGAGGTAATACTTCAGGATCTTGATCCCACTTGTTTAAAATTTCCATTGACTGCTATGTACTGGTCTTCAGTCGATCTGGATGCAACAGTTTTAGCACCCATCACTGGAAAGTTTGCTCAACTTGAATTCTTCAGTCATAATTGTAGAAGCTGACTCCATGAGATGTCTGTGGTGTTAGCTATTACTTCTTCCATTAATAGTTCTCTTCAAGTAGGGCACAAACAAGCTTAATTTTTTTCAAATTGATGTTCTACTACTGTGGGCTTTACCTTCAACAATGCCTGTCTCGTCTTAAAATGAGTTATCCATTTGTAAACTGCTTATTTGTTGGAGGCATTGTCCTCATAACTTGTTGTAAAGCATCAATTATTTCACCATTCTTCAACCCAAAATCCACCATAAATTTAGTGTTCTTGCTTCAATTTTAGCAGAATTCATGTTGCTCTGATAGGGGTTCTTTTCAAACTGATGTGTTATCTTTCTTAGTGCCTTTAACTAGATCCTGTTCAGACATGTTATAACAAGTTAGTAAAAGTTCATTTTAAATTTTCAAAAACATTTTGAAATTTATGCATAGTTTTTTCATCATACACATTTTCTATGAACTTTTTCAAGTCCCTTCATATGAAGGTTCTTTTTGTTCCACATCCTTGCAAATGCTTATTATTTTCTGTATTTTTCATTTTAGTCATTCTAGTTATATACTATTATGGTGTCAATTTGCATTTCTTTCATAACTAATAAAGTTGAGATTATTTCCAAATTTTTACTGCAATCTGGATATTTTATTTTATGCAGGGTCAATTCTTTTGTCTATTGTTTTATTAGGCAATCTTTTTCCTAATGATTTATAGAAGTTGCTTATATATTTGGAATAAAATCCCTTTGTCATGTATTTGAATTGTAATTTTCTTATTTATAAGCTCTTCAGCTTGGCCAAGTTAATTAACCTATTTGATTAAGTTCCCTTAAAATTGGTATAATAATACATATCTAATAGTGCCATAGTGAGGGTCATCGATTCATTCCACTAATACTTATTGAGAGCCTATTATAAACTAGGTTCTATTATAGACAGTGGCCTTTCACTGGTGACTAAGAACAGACACTGCACCTGTTCTAATAGAACTTACATTCCACTGTGAGAGAAAAACATTAAATTGACATGCAAACTACTGTTAAAATTGCTAGGAGAAGATAGGTATTTTTCTATGAGTAAGGCAGATATCACATAGTTAAGGGTTTAGGTAGGACAGTCTTTACAGAATTATTTATTGACCTGGAGTCTAAAGAACAGACTAGGGAAAGAAGAGTTTTCTAAAAATTTGAAATGGTATATACAAAGGACTTTTGATAGGAGATATCCCTGTAAATAAAAAGAATTAATATCCCCTGGCCAAGTCTGAGCAACATAGCAAGATCCTCTCTCCAAAACATAAAAAATAAAAATAAAAAATAAGCTGGACCTCATGGTACATGCCTATAGTTCTAGCTACTCAGGAGGCTAAGGACAGGAGGATCTTTTGAGCCTGGTAGTTCAAGGCTGCAGTGAGGTATGATTATGTTGCTAGATGACAGAGTGAGACCCTGTTTCCTAAAAAATAAAAATACAGGGCGGTGCCTGTGGCTCAAAGGAGTAGGGCACCGGCCCCATATACCGGAGGTGGCAGGTTCAAACCCAGCCCCAGCCAAAAACTGCAAAAATAATAATAATAATAATAAAGTAAAAAATAAAAATACATATGAACAGTGTAACTAGAGTACAAAGAGCAAGAGGAAATATGCCTTGAAATAAGGCTGGAGAAGTATTTATGGGTTGAGCATGCATGGCATTTCAGGTCATTTTAAAAAAGGATTAAGTAATTTTACATCTAAAATGAGTCATTTGCATCAGATTCTCAATAAATACTTCCTTTTCTATTATTTATTTTCTCAAAATATATAGAACCTGATATAAAGTCCAATTTTATGTAAGAGACAGCATATTAAATTTAATTCTAAGAGTTTGAGAGAATTCACAAAATCTGAAGAATCTTGTAAATCTTATTGGTCCACCAGGTACAAAAACTACTGTCTCACTGAGATTTCAAGTCTCTACCCTCCTTGGGTTTTTGTATTTTGTTTAAGTTATAGACATTTACCGAAGTGAACACTAGAGGTCATAATTAAAAGCAGAATAATATCGTTGAATGACCTAAGTAGGGAAGTAGTAGCACTCATATACTAACCTTATGTTAAAAATCAGGCTCAGCGCCTGTGGCTCAATGGGCTAAGGCGCCAGCCACATACACCTGAGCTGGCGGGTTCAAATCCAGCTCGGCCCGCCAAACAACAATGACAGCTGCAACCAAAAAATGGCCGGGTGTTGTGGTGGGCACCTGTGGTCCCAACTACTTGGGAGGCAGAGGCAGGAGACTCGCTTGAGCCCAGGAATTGGAGGTTGCTGTGTGAACTGTGATGCCACAGCACTCTCTCCAGGGTGACAGCTTGAGGCTCTGTCTCAAAAAAAAAAAAAAAAAAAAAAAAAAAAAAAAAAAAATCAGAAGAAAACTAAATTTACCTAACAGACCTATTCAGAACATTCCACCCCATAGCAACACAGTATACATTCTTCCAGGTATACGCAGAGCATTTTCTAGGAGAAATCACACTAGGTCACAAACATATGTCTTAATAAAATTAAGATCAAAAATCATACCAGGTATCTTCTCTGATTATGTTAGAATAAACCCAGAAGTCAGTAGAAGAATGACTGGAAAATGCACAAATACATGAAAATTAAACAACACACTTTTGAACAACCAATGGGTCAAAGAAGAAACAAAAAAGGGAAATTAGAAAATATCT
This sequence comes from Perodicticus potto, assembly GCA_963574655.1. NCBI lineage: Eukaryota > Metazoa > Chordata > Mammalia > Primates > Lorisidae > Perodicticus > Perodicticus potto. The sequence continues at coordinate 8,737 of CAUYRH010013551.1, read as the reverse complement.
GGAAATAAATAAAAACAAAAATACAACATACCAAATTTATGGATGCAGCTGGCCAGGGTGTCTTACACCACTCTGGGAGGTCAAGGTGGGTGTTAGGGACCAGCCTGAGCAAAGTGAGACCATCTCTACTAAAAATAGAAAAAAATAGCTAGATGTTGTGGTGGCCTATATTTCCAGCTACTTGGGAGGCTGAGGCAGGACGATTGCTTGAACCCAAGAGTTTGAGATTGTTGTGAGCTGCAATGATGGCACAGCACTGTACTCAGGGCAACAGAGTGAGTGTCTGTCTCAAAAACAAAAACAAAAACAAACAACTTACGGGTACCGCAAAATTAGTGTTAATAGTGAAATGTATAATGTTACTACCTACACTAAACAAGAAGAAAGATCTCAAATAAACAATTTAACTTTATGCTTTAAATATCTAGAAAAAGAACTAACTAAGTCTAAAGTGAGCCGGAGGAAGGAAATAATAAAGATTAAAGCAGAAATAAAATAAATAGAAAAATTTTAAAAATAGAAAAACTTCAGCAAAATCAAGATTGGGTTTTTGAAATGATAAGCAAAATTGACATTTAGACAGAATAACAAACAAGACAGAAAACTCAAATAAATCAGAAATGAAAGAGGAGACATTACAAGTGATGCTACACTTAGTATGTTAGTGTACATTATATACTAACAAATGGACAACTTAGAGGAAATGCATGTATTTCTAAAATCATACAATGTACCAAGACTGAATCATGAATAAATAAAAAGTATGAACAGACTTACAACTAATATGAAGGTTAAGCAATAACCAAAAACCTCCCAACAAAGAAAAGCCCAGGACCAGATGACTTCATTAGTACATTTACAAAGAAGAATTAATGCCAATCTTTCTGACATTCATCCATAAAACTGAAGAACAGAACACTTCCAAACTTATTTTATGAGGCCAGAACCGTCCTGATATCAAATAAAGATAGATAAGGACATTATGATAAAATTTCGGGCCAATATTCCTGATGATGAAATATAGAGGGAAATATCCTCAATAAAATCCTGACAAACTGCTTTCAACAGCACATTAAAAGAATCATACACCATGAACAAGTAGAATTTATTCCTGGATGCAAAGACAGAGTTCACATACAAAAATCAATTAATTTGATAAGTCACATAAACAGAATGAAAGATAAAAATTACATAATCATCTCAATTGATGCAAAAAAAAAGAAGCACTTAACAAACTGCAATGCACTGTCACAAAAAAGCTCTCAACAAATTAGGCATTGAAGAAGTGTATCTCAACATAAGGACCATGTATGACAAGCCTACACTTAACATTATAATGAATGGTAAAAGTACAAGCTTTTTCTCTAAGAACAAGAATGAGGTTAAGATGCCACTTTCGGTACCTTTTTTTTTTTTGCAGTTTTTGGCCAGGGCTGGGTTTCAACCCACCACCTCTGGCATATGGAGCCTTACTCCTTTGAGTCACAGGTGCCACCCGGCTTTCAGAACTTTTATTCAACCTAGTACTGAAAAGGTTTAGTCAGAGCAGGGGATAGTTCTAGAACAGTTCTAGAATCCCTTGCATATAATTATCAGGAAATGCAAAGCAAACCAATGGAGATGTCACCTCATACCTGTTAGAGTCACTATTATCAAAAATACTCCAAAACAAGTGTTGGTGAGCATGGGAAAAAATTAAAATCTTTGTACCCTGTAGGTAGAAATGAGAAATGGTGCACCCACTATGAAAAATAGTATGGATGTTCTTTAAAAAATTAAAAATGGAATTACCATTATATGAGCCAGCAATACCACTGCTGCCAATTTTTACCCAAAAAAGTTAAAATCAGGATCTCAAAGACATCATAGCACTCCTAAATTCATTGCAATTAATGAATTCACAACAGTCAAGCTGTGGAAACAACCTAAATGTCCATCAGATTAATGGATAGAGAAAATGTGGTACACACCGACATAGAATGGAATATTGTTCACACTTTCATAAATGGGGAAATTAGGCAATATGCCGCAGTGGATGAACCTTGAGGACACTATGCTAAGTGAAATAACCCACTCAAAATGACAAATACTGCTTAATTCCACCTGAGATTCCTAAAACGATCAAACTCATAAAATCAGACTGCTATCATGGTTGCCACGGGCTTGGGAGAAAGGGAAATGAAAGAATTACTAATCAACAAACGAAGTTTCAGTTATGCAAGATGAGTAAGTTCTAGAGATCTGTTGTACAACATTGTGCCTAGAATTAACAACACTACAGTTGACCTTTGAATAACATGGGTTTGAACTGTACCTGTCCAGTCTGCTTATACGCAGATTTTTTAAAACAAAATGCACAGATTGAAGATACAGTATTCACAGGATATGAAAACAATAGTAGAAGTCAGTTTGGCAGAGCTGAATGAAAGGCCTAACTACAGATGGTTCTTGGAAAACGTGTGAGGCGTGGGGGGAATGAGGGGAGGTGATTCTAGACTCAATACCTTGCATATAGTGAGGGATGACTATATATTGTACACTTAAAACTTAAGAGGGTTTGGTATTCTGGTACATACGCGGTTTCCAGCTCATAATGCCCAAAGCACCTGATAGAGTCTTTTGCTATAATGTTGGGTGCTTTATGGCTTAGGAAAATAACCTCTCTGGTCTTCTGGGTCCTCCTTTCACCTCTCCCAAGGCAGGAATCTAATCTTCCTCCTCCTCTTTCCTGTTTTGGTCATAAGGCCTGCATTCCAGAGAGGCCTTGCCCCATAATCCTGCATACCTCGCAGGCTAATCACATTTCAACACAGTTACCCATTAAAAACCCAAGAGCACTGGATTTAGGGAGCCTCTGGATAGTTGAACACGTGAAGGTTCCTGGAGAGTGTTCCCTGGGTAAGGCATGAAAACTCCCCTGCTTCCCCTTACCTTGTCCTACACATCTCTTCATCTGTATCCTTTGTAAAATCCTTTATAATAGACCAGTAAGGGTGTTTCCCTGAGATCTATAAGCCACTCCACCAAATCGATTTAATAGAAAGAAGAGGTCGTGGAAACCCCAACTTAAAGCTGGCGGGTCAGAAGTTCCAGACGCCGCTACTTAAAGCTGGTGGGGGGAGGGGCAGTTTGTGGGACTGAGCCCTCACCCTGTAAGATCTAACACATTCTCCAGGTAGATCCCTATACCCAGATAGTGTCTGCTTCTTGGTGTGTGTGTGGGGGGAGGGGGGTATGGGAGAACCTTACAGTTGCTCACAGAAATCTCTGTTGATGATTACTGTGGTGTAAGAAGAGAGGAATTTGATACAAAGTAGAAAGTCAATCTCATGTCAATTGTTCTTACCCGTAATATAAAAAAAAATTAAATCAAAGTAAAACTGACTTATTTTTAACTCTATCTAGAAAACATGTAATAAAACCCACAGCATCAAATAATTAAAACTTGAAATATTTTCTTTCTCTCTTTTTAAAGTTTTAATAAATCTTGCCACTAGCCCAGAAAATCTAGAACCCCACAAATCTAATGCCTACAGGAACCATTGCAACTCCAGGAAAGTTTGGGAGTCCCACCTCAGGTAGACCTGAATTTGGAGTACTGGGAGACTTCTGCTTGAACCCAATGAAGAAGAATCTTTCATAAGCCTCAGACACCTGAGTACTCAACTTGAGGATCTCATGGCTGGAGCTACCGGTTTGACTCCAGTACTGTATCCAACATCCCATAATTGACTTCAAGTAGAAAAGTCTGGAGCAGAAGACATGTAGATCAAGCCCAGTTCTGAACTAAGTGTCTGAAGGTCTTTCTGGGGGATGGAGGTTGGAGGGATGGAGGGAACTGAAAGAGAAAGGGAGGTCAGGTTAAGAAATTGTCTCTGAAGTACAGTATTCCCAAAGATCCTGAGGACAGAAACATTAGTTTTTTATCTCCTTCGTCTGTAACCCACCCCAAACCCACTTCCTCCTCTCCCAAAGAAACACAACCTTCACAGAAGAGTATTGGAAATAATTTCCGGCAACAAAATTAAGTTGCCAAAGACAGTTGAGGTTACTGTCTAGGTCACCACTAGTTAAAATAAAGGTATTGCAAGGCATGCTCATGGGCTCAATGGCCACTGACATATTCTATTTTGGAAGTGCCCGTTCATATCTGTTGCTCATATTCCTTAAAATGGATGCTAAATAATTAAGTTACTATTGGGAAACAAGCATAGAGTATTTCTGTGACCTTGAAGAAATAAAGATTTCTTACAGAGACACAATAATTAACATAAAAGTTAAATGAATTGGACTTCATCAAAATTAAGAATTTTATCACGAAGATATTGGCCTGGGGAAAGACGTCATGAAGAAGACTGCCATGCAATTGCAACAACAACAAAAATAAACAAATGGCACTTAATTAAACTCAAAAGCTTTTGTACAGCTAAGGAGACAACAACCAAAGCAAATAGACAACCTACACAATGGGAAAGGATATTTGCATATTTTGAATCAGAGAAAAGCTTGATAACTAGGATCTATATAGAACTCAAATTAATTCACATGAAAAAAGCCAACAATCCCATATATCAATGGGCAGGAGACATGAATAGAACCTTTTCTAAAGAAGACAGACGAATGGCTAACAAATATATGAAAAAATGCTCATTATCCCTAATTATTAGAGAAATGCAAATCAAAACCACCCTGAGATACCATCTAACCCCAGTAAGAATGGCCCACATCACAAAATCTCAAAACTGCAGATGCTGGCGTGGGTGTAGAGAGAAGGGAACACTTTTACACTGCTGGTGGGACTGCAAACTGATACAACCTTTTTGGAAGGAAGTATGGAGAACTCTCAAAGAACTCAAGCTAGACTTCCCATTTGATCCTGCAATCCCATCACTGGGAGCTACCTAGAAGGAATAAAAAAAACCTTTTATTGTAAGGACACTTGCCCTAGACTGTTTATTACAGCTCAATACAATTGTCAAAATGAGGAAACAGCCTAAATGCCCACCAACCTAGGAATGGATTAACAAGCTGTGGTATATGTACACTATGGAATACTATTCAGTCATTAAAAAAAAATGGAGAAGTTACAGCCTTTGTATTAACCTGGATGGAAGTGGAACACATTATTCTTAGTACATACCGACATAGAATGGAATATTGTTCACACTTTCTAAGTTCATTCTTTACTAAGAATAATGTGTTCCACTTCCACCAGGTCAATACAAAGGCTGTAAAGTCTCCACTTTTTTAATGACTGAATAGTATTCCATAGTGTACATATACCACAGCTTGTTAATCCATTCCTGGGTTGGTGGGCATTTAGGCTGTTTCCTCATTTTGGCGATTACAAGAATGGAGAAGCATTACAAGAATGGAGAAGCATGAATCCTATGTACTCAATTTTGATATGAGGACAATTAATGACACAATGGGGTTGAGGGAAGGGGAGAGCAGAGAGAGAAAGAATGAGGGAGGGGTGGGGAAAGGAAGAGCAGAGAGAGGGAAGGAGTGAGGGGGGTGGGGTCTTGGTGTGTGCCACACCTTTTGGGGGCAAAACTCGATTGTAAGAGGGACTTTACCTAACAAATGCAATCAGTGTAACCTGGTTTCTTGTACCCTCAATGAATCCCCAACAATAGAAAAAGTATATATGTATATATAAAAAAAAGAATTTTATCATGAGACACCATTAACATATTTACCAGACATAGGTAGGAAGGTGATATTGACAATACAAAGAATGCTATATACAATTCAATAAATTAAAAGACAACCCAATAAAATGCACGCTGCTGTGATTCAAAAAAGAGCTATGTTCTGTTTTACAAACCATGATCACCTCTTTCCTGATTCAAAGGGAGCCCGGATGAACCTGGCAGGTGAGACCTGCACCCAGAGTTTCCTCAGCTTACTAACTTGGGTCAGAAGCCACTGCACAAGTATAGGGACCCAAGTTAGGGCCCCACCCCGACACTCCGCCAGGGACAAGTTTCAGCATTGCTGCCGAGAGTGGGATCGAGTTTAATGAAATGAGAAATTACCCAAACTGAAGTAGAGAGAGAGGAAGAAAAGGCAAGAAGTATTCTTTTGCCCAGTTTCAGGGTGAGGATCGTTTGCGTGTGAAACAATCGTGAGAACCACTATGCTATTGAGTTCTCAAAAAATTAAAATGGACGGACGTTTCTTGAATGTGTAATGTTCTGTAGTATAAAATTTGTTATTTTCGTTAGAGTATTTTCATATTTGTGGCATTTTTTTCTTTCCATTTATCAAAACCAAGTCAAATCTCCTGACTCAATATCCAGGAAAGCTTTCCCCAGTGATACAAATCCTCACAAAAGCAAGGCCAAGAAACCTCAGGCAAAACAGGGAGGGTTTTGATTTCAATTACAGGACTGTTCTAGATACTGCCCTATGCCAGTTTCTCTGTCTTTCCAACTACTCATTCACCTCTGGATTACAAAGAATGACTTTTTAAAAACCAGGAACCCAAGGGAGGGGCCCTGAAGATCTCCAGCACTTTGGGGCAGGGAAGTGCTAGGCATAGAGAGAGTGGAGGGTGGCTCAGTCCTATGATCCTAGCACCCTGGGAGTCCTAGAAAAGAGAATCTCTTGATCTCAGGAGCTCCAGACAAGCCTGAGCAAGAGTGAGACCCCATCTCTACTAAAAATAGACAAATGAGACAGGCATTGTGGAAGGCGCTTATAGTGCCAGCTACTTGGGAGACTGAGGCAGGAGGAACACCTGAACCCAGAAGTTTGAGGTTGCTGTGAGGGCAACAGAGTGAGACTCCGTCTCAGAAAGGAAAAAAAAATGGAAGGATTTTATGATCTTAATTGAGATATCTCTAAAGATAACATAAAAAGGTAAGATGCAGAAAAATTTGTCTAGAATACTACCTTTGAGGATGGGGTGGAAAAGAATATGTATTTGTTTTGTATGTGCACTTTATTTAATTATTTAAGACTGAGTTTCGCTCTGTTCCCCTGGTAGAGTGCTGTGGCTCATAGTTCACAGCAACCTCAAACTCTTGGGCTCAAGTGATCCTCTTTTGTATCACCTCCCAGTAGCTGGAACTACAGGCACCTGCCACCATGCTGGGCTATTTTTTATATTTTTAGTGGGGTTGGGGAGGCATCTGGCTGTTGCTCAGGCTGATCTCCAACTCCGGAGTTTAGATGATCCATACATTTTGGCCTCCTGGAGTGCTAGGATTACAGGCATGATCCCCTGCACCAAGCTGTGTTACTTATTTTAAAAAGTAAAGAATTTAACAAACATTATAAGCACATAGTCAATGGCAAGAGTAGTCTTCAAAATGGTGATTGGAGCCAAGTTATTTATTCAAAAAATAAATAATTGAAGAAAAATTGTAGAGGCCTGGTGTGGTGGCCCATACCTGTAATCTTAACACTCTGGGAAGTTGAGGCGGTGGATTGTCAGAGCTCAGGTGTTCAAGACTAGTCTGAGCAAGAGTGAGACCCTGTCTAAAAATAGCTGGGCATTGTGGTTGGCAAATGTAGTCCCAGCTACTTGGGAGGCTAAGGCAAGAGGATCACTTAAGCCCAAAGAGTTTGTTTGAGGTTGCTATGAGCTAAGACTCCATTGTACTCTACCCAGGGTGACCAAATGAGATTCTATTTCCAAACAAACAAAAAAAAAAAAAAAAAAAAAGAAAGAAAGAAAAAAAGAAAAAAGAAAAGAAAAATTATAAACACATAAAAAAGAAGGCAGGAACGATGAGCAAAAGTGGTCTTACAGGTATTAAGGGTCTTCAGGGCTGACAAGGAGCCATTATTCTCTAACATTTTTCCCTAGGAGGCAGACTCCACTTGAAATGCTAGAGACCCAGTAATTCACAAAAGTATGATTTAACCATGGGGAAAGGTAAGGCAAAAAGATTAGGAAGCTTCTGGATGACATACAATACTGGCCCTAAACACACCTGTTAAGTGAGACTTCAGTGTTTTGAGAAAAATCATTGATTGAACAAAAATCAGACCCACATGAAACCTTCCATATTAATTGGATTCTGTAGTGAACTGTTTCAATAAAGTCTATCCAGATGATTATAAGTTACTTGTTTTAACAATGAAACCAAAAGGCAGCAACAAAAACCTACCTTGTTTATAAAAAGCTTGATATTGAGAATGCCTGACCTCATTCTTGGGAGTTTGGGAAACTAGAAAAATCCAGGGTGTGTATTCAGTTCAGCTGTCGTCACTCCCACAAGGCCTATTCCAGCCCTTTGGAGAGCAGCCCTGATTAGCTCCAGGCCTTCCTAAGGGATAGAGAAGAAATTCTCTCACTCAAGCACCTTCTCTGTGAATTTTTTGGCCAAATCCACAGAAAGGAAGTAATAAAACTTCCACCTTTAAGTATGTGAGTGCAGTTTTAAAGATAAGTAATTTTATATTTTGTTTTAAGGAAATGTACCTCTCTTTTTATTTAGGCATAGGTATAAGGTGGGAAATGACTTTTTTCTAGTTTCCCAAATCACTCAAGAATGAGCTCAAGCATTCTCAATATCAAGCTTTTTATAAACAAGGTAGGTTTTTGTTGTTGCCTTTTGGTTTCATTATTAAAACTAGTAACTTTTTTTTTTTTTTTTTTTTTTTTTAGACAGAGCCTCAAGCTGTCACCCTGGATAGAGTGCTGTGGCATCACAGCTCACAGCAACCTCCAATTCCTGGGCTCAAGCGAGTCTCCTGCCTCCGCCTCCCAAGTAGCTGGGAC
>CAUYRH010013549.1:0-28183 GCA_963574655.1 Perodicticus potto | reverse complement strand
ATCTTTTCATTGCTATTTAATTATTAATGCCTAATAGATTTCATGGTCACCTGATTTCATGTACAACCAAATTCTAATTTTATCTTACTATCCTTAGATACTGTAGCTTAGAGCTGGGAATGAGATTGAGAATGCAGCTCTGCATGTGATCTAAAAAATGGGGATCCTTGTATGTTGATCCTATGGGAAAGCATTTTCAATCATCTGAAGAGGCGGTGTCACTGTCATGTAAATTTTTAAGTAGACTATTTCCACTTTCTCATATAACAAATTAGCTTGTAGCAAACGGATTTTCTACCAAGAACAAGGACAAATGTTAGATAAATGCAAAGTACATCTGTTTGAAAGCATTGTAGAGCTACCAAGGCAGCTGGAACTAGAGAGATCAATATCCCAGAAGACAAGCTCAAAAATGTGATCCAAACTTTAAGAATAAGTCTTTCCTTTGAGGCACTGAAGAAATAACATCAATTTATTTCTCTAGGGAGAGAAAAAGTAAAAAAAAAAAAAAAAGTTTCCGAATTCATTTTCTAAGACCAAAATAATCTTAATATCAGGAACTCACAAGATTATTAAGCAAAAAAAAACCTATAAACGCTCTATCTCATGAACTCAGGTACAAAATCACTAAATAAAATATTTGAAAATCACAACCAGTAATAAAATAAAAAATAAATGCAACATGTAGTGTCCAAAAATAAACCATATTAAAACATATAGCTAAAAGTTATACCACTACTAGAAAAGTTTAGATATGAATGTTGGTCACCTCTGTGGGCAGCTTCAGGGACACACAATTTTACTGTGTCTTGACTGACAGACTCATTTCTTCCTCAGTGGACATTCTTAGACGTACTGATGCTTGTGGCTACCTGGTTATTGATCTGAGAATCCATGGAGGAGACTCAAGTGAAGCAAAGAAGATAAAAGTGGATTGTAATGAAAACTGCCTTGATCTATCACCTAACACCAGTGGAAAAGCCCACATTTTCACTGTTAGTAGGATTGCCAATTAATATAGTCTTTTTGGAAGGAAGCATGGAAAGTCCTTAAAGAGCTAAAAGTAGATCTTCTATTTGATTCATTAGCTCCCATAATCCTATTACTAGGTATCTATCCAGAAAAAAAATAATTTTACCATAGGACATTTGCAACAGTATGCTTACTGTGCTCAATTCACAATTGTCAAGATGTGAAATCAACCCCAGTGCCCATCAACACAAGAATGGATTAATAAACTGGTAGATATATACTATGGAATACTATTCAGCCATGAAAAAGATGAAGACTTGACATCAGTTGTATTAACTTGCATAGAGTTGAAAACATTCTCCTTAGTAAAGTATCACAAGAATAGAAAAGCAAATATCCAGTGTACTCAATACTAATATGAGACCAATAGATAAATAACTATATGCCTATATGAGAGAAAAACACAATTAAATTCAAGTGGAAGGGAGGAGGTTGGGGAAAGAAAGAGGAGGAGGGAAGGGCATTGTTAAGCTCTCCCTTAATGGAGACAATGTAAGGGTATACAGCACACCACCTGGGTGAGGGCTCAATTATAATTTGGACTATACCCCCAAAACTCAAACAATATAACCTAATCGTTTGTACCCTTATATTAATCTGAAATTAAAAAAAAAAAAAAAGAAAGAAAGAGTGGATTGATCTGCTCAGCAGGACAACTGTACAAGAGTAATTAGGGAAGGTGTTTACTTATGGAAAGGGGAAAGAGGGGAAAAGCCCAGACTGCACACATTCCCTGAGGGTACTGCAGCCAGAGTGGCAGGAGGGCTCTTCACTGCAGCAGGCCTCCAGACTGACGCAGAGACCTGACTGGAACTGCACTGCTCCAAAGAGAAAGGACAGCCAGCTTGAGAGCCCTAGGTGCTGTGGCTGATGCCATTGTAGCATCTCAAACTCAGAATGCTAATTTTGCCCAGATGTCAGGTATAGAAGTGCAGCCTTCCCTTTTCCTCTGCCAGGTAGGAAGGGAGTGGGAAATCCTGGCTTTTGCAGGCACCTCATAGGCAAACGACATGCACCACCTCTACCCTGGGGGCCCTAGGCCACAGCAGGAGACTAAGGCCCAGCAACCAATGTGTGGTCTGGGTGATTCTGCCCTTCCTGTGGGGCTGTGCAGGGCATGTGCCCATAACCTCAGCACCTACTTCACACTGCTGGAAAAAGTGGGCTGCTGCCACTGACACCACTTCCAGAAATACTCAAACAGGACAAAAGCTAATACAGCCATGGCCTTTGAGTAAGAGTGGCCTTCAGGCCACAGATCTGCATCATCCTGCACAGGTACGCTGGGAACCATGCCTCGCATGAACCCTGCCTGCCCACATCCCAAGGCCAATGCCTATCCTCGCTCTTGTGAGTGAATGTCACATCCCGTGAACCTTCTCCATTCTGGATATGTGCCCTGTCCCCTGGGTTCATTTTGTGCAGGAGTCCTGTTTGACTTCATGCATGAGTTGTAAGCTGTCAGTCCACATCACAGGCTACTCCATCCCGCATTCCATGGGCCTGCAGGGCAGCTGCTCCCTAAGCACCTGCTACACACTGTGAAACATCCTGGGTAAATCTTGTCTAGCCAACACACATGGTACTTCTGCTGCCCAGGCCTGTGCATGTGTGTATTGTGCACAGGGGATTCCTTAAAACCCCAAGCACATCGCATCCAGATGGCCAGCTCCACTTTCCACACATAGCTAGCACCAGAGATTGGCCCTCCCACAACGGCTTGGTGATGAACACAAGAGAACAAGGGAGTCATAGAAGAGCAGCAACAGTAAAGGCTCACAGTGCACCGACCCCTCCCCTGCGTGGTCACATTTTGAAGTAAGATCCAGTTACACCTTCCAGGAATCCATCCTTACTTCATTGAGCAACAGAGCCTCAGCAGAGGGGAACAGGTGTATCATATCTCTTATCTATTATAGGAGAAATGTTCCCAGACGATAAAGTGCCAGCATAAAAACTACATGAAAAAACAGGCTATCTCACCTCCCCAAAGGATTCGCAATATCTTTCCAGTAATGAGCTCCTATCAAAAGGAAACTGTTGAAATGACAGATATAGAATTCCGATTATGGATGACATGTAAAATGAAAAGAATTAAGGAGATGGTAGAAAACCATCCCAAAGAAACCAAAGGATTCAGGATATTAATAAAAATGTCACTAAAGTGATAAATAAAATAAAAAAAAAACAGAAAAATTTTTAAGTGAAAGAGTCATTTAAGGAATTGCAAAATACATCAGAAAACTTTAACAAGAGACTAGACCAAGTAGAAGAAAGAATTTCAGAGATTGAAGACAAAGATTTTTAAATAACCTGGTCAGCACAAAATTAAGAAAATGAATAAAGAAGAATGAACAATAACTGAGAGAAATGTGGGACTATATAAAGTCTACTAACAAGAATTATAGGTATCCCAAAGGGAGAAAAGGAAAAAGCAATAAGCATTGAAAAACTGTTTGAGAGAATATCAGAGGAAACCTCTGATATTGCTGTAGGTTTAGATACCCATCAGATAGTCATCAAACACCTGAAAGATTCCTAACAAATAGAACATCACCAAGAGAAAGTCAAAATGAAGGACAAAATCTTATAAGCTGTGGGACAAAAGCAACAAAGAAAAATCCATCATACTAACAGCAGAACTCTCAATATAGACCTTTCAAGTAAAAAGGGATACGATTACCAATTTTAGTTTTCTTAAGCATAATTAAGAATTTTTGCAAAACTAAATTTTATTAATGAAGGAGAAAAAAAGTGTTTCCTAGACAAGCAAACACTAAGAGGGCAGGTCACCACTAGACCTATCCTACAGGAGATGTTTCAAAATACTCTATACATGGGTTGGGCATGGTGGCTCATGCATAAAATCTTAGCACTCTGGTAGGCTGAGGTTGATGGATTACTTGCTCTTAGTAGTTTGAGACTAGCCTGAGCAAGAGTGAGATTCCATCTCTATTTTAAAAATCAGAAAAATTAGCTGGATGTCATCATGCATGCCTATATTCCCAGCTACATGGGAGGCTGAGGCAAGAGGATTGCTTGAGCCCAAGAGTTTGATGCTGTTGTGAACTATGATGCCAGAATGTTCTAACCTAGGGCAATAGAGTAAGACTAAATAATCTATACATGGAACAGAGCAACAAATACCCAACAGCGTGAAACTACTTTTAAATTAAAGCTCACAACTCTTATAATATAGCAACATAAGGGAAAAAGCAAAGCAATTAGATATCATTTAATCACAACCAGAGCAACAGAACATTATCTCACATATAAATACTGACATTGAACATAAATGGTCTTAATGTTCTATTTATAAGGTATAGATTGGCTGAATGAATGAAAAAAATGCACTTTGATATCTGCTATCTCCAAGAAATCCGTCTACTTCCCAAGGATACATACAGGCTCAAAGTAAAGGGCTTGAAAAGAATATTCCATGTGAATGGAAACCAAAAGCATGCAGAAATAGCTATTTTCATACCAGATGGAATAAAGTTCAAATTGACAATAGTAAAAAGATGAAGACAGTTATTATATAATGATGATGAAAGGAATTCAGCAAGATATAACAAGCCTAAATTTATGTACATCCAACTCAGGTAAACCCAGATTAATAAATAAGAAACTACCATATCTAAGCAAGGCAATACACATCAACATCATAATTGCTGGGGACTTCAAAACTCTTCTGAGAGAACTGGATAGATCATTGAGGAAGTAGATCAATAAAGAAACAGCAGAAACAGGATGCTAGAACAAATGGACCTAACTGACATCTACAGAACATTCTACCTAAAAACTGCAGGGTATACATTCTGCTCATTAGCACATAGGACATTTTCCAAGACAGAGCATATGTTAGCCCAAAAAACAAACCACAAAACCTTCATAAAAATCGAATAAGTCCCTATATTTCTCAGATGACAGTGAAATAAAGCTCAAAATCAATTCTAAGAATTCTCAAGTCTATACAAAGTCATGGAAATTAAATAGCCAGATTCTGAACACTCCTTGGAGCAAAAATGCAATTAAGATAAATATTAAAATATTTTTCAAACTGAACCACAATCATTACACAAGCATCCAAAATCTATCAGATACAGTAAAAGGTAGTGTTGAGAAGGAAATTCACAAGAAAATGCATACATCAAAAAGGCAAAAAGATTATGAATTAATAATCTCATGTCATACCTCAAGGAACTAGGAAAAAAACAAATCAAACCCAAAGCTAGCAGAAGAAAAGAAGTAACAAAGCTGAGAGAAAAATTAAATAAAATGGAAACCAACAAAAAAACCCCAAAGGGTTAATAAAGCAAAATGGTTCTTTGAGAAGAAAAACAAAATTAATAAACCACTAACCAGAAAAAAAAAAAAAAAAACTCAAATCACCTCAATCAGAAGTGGAAAAGGAGACATTTCAACTGATACCACAGAAATATTGAATATCATATGTTAATACTAAATAAATATCTGTGCACATAAACTGAAAAATATAGAAGAAATGGATAAATTCCTGTATTCACACAACTTACCAAGTCTCAATCAGGAAGAAATAGAAATCTTGAACAAATCAATAGTGATCAGGGAGACTGAAGCAGTAATAAAATATATGATAATAAAAACCACTGAAACAGATGGACTCATAGCCAAATTTTATAGCCAGCTCTATAAAGAAGAACTTGTAACAATCCTACAGAAATTATTCCATAACATAAGAAGAAAGAAAACCTCCTTAACTCATTCTATGAAGCCAGTACACCTTGACACCAAAGCCGGGCAAGGAAACAACAACATTAACAACTACAGACCAATATCCATTATGAACATATAAGCAAAAATCCTCAACAAAATACAAGTAAAAAGTATTCAACAGCACATCAAAAAGATCATGCCCCATGTTCAAGGTGAGTTCACCCCAGGGATGCCAGAATTATTTAACATATGCAAAGAAATAAGCATGACCCACCACCACATAAGCAGAAATAAAAACAGAAAACACACAATCATCTCGATAGATGCAAAAGAATCATTTGATACAATCCAACTCCCTGGCATGTTAAAAACCCTCAAAAAACTAGAAATAGAAGGAAGACACCTCAAAATTAGAAAATCCACAAATGACAAACCCACAGTCAACATCATTAATTGGGAAATGTTGAAATCATTCCCAGTAAGAACTGGAACAAGAGTGCACACTGTCAATATTGGACTTCCTAATCAAAGCAATCAGGTAAAAGAAAGAAATAAAGAGTATCCAAATCAAGAAAGAGTAGGCCAGGTCAGGCACGGTGGCTCATGCCTGTAATCCTAGCACTCTGGGAGGCCGAGGTGGGTGGATTACCTAAGCTCACCAGTTCAAGACTAACCTAAGCAAAAGCAAGACCCCCGTCTCAAAATAGCCAGGTATTGTGGCAGGTGCTTGTAGTTGCAGCTACTTGGGAGGCTGAGGCAAGAGAATCACTTAAGCCCAAGAGTTTGAGGTTTCTGGGAGCTATGATACCATGGCACTCTGCCAAGTGGTGACAAAATGAGACTCTGTCACAAAAAAAAAAAAAAAAAAAGAAAGAGGTCAAACTATTCCAACTTGCCAATGATATGATTTTATATCCAGAAAACCCTAAAGGTACAACCAAAAGACTCCTAGAATTGTTACATAAATTCAGCAAAGTATTAGGTTACAAACCCAATGTACACAAATCAGGAGCATTTCTATATACTAGTAATAGTCAAGTTGAGAGTCAGAACAAGGATTCAGTACATTGTTCAGCCACAACACCTGGCTATTTTTAAAGACAGGATCTTGCTCTTGCTCAGGCTGGTCTCTCACCCGTGAGCTCAGGCAATCTGCCCACCTCAGCCTCACAGAGTGCTAGGAGTTATTGTCAGTACCACTTACAATAGCTACAAAGAAAATAAAATACCTAGGAGTATATGTAACCAAGGAGGTGAAAGACCTTGAAAGATGTCTACAAGAAGAACTATAAAACATTAATAAAAGAAATAACAGAAGACTCAAATGAAAAATATACCATGTTCATGGATTGATAGAATCAACATTATTAAAATGTCCATACTTCTCAAAGTCATTTATGGATTCAACTCAGTCCTCTTCAAAATACCAGTCATGTTTTGCAGATCTAGAGAAAATAATTGTATGCTTCATTTCATTTAGAGCCCCCAAAGAGCATGAATAGTAAAAACAATCTTAAACAAAAAGAATAAGTCTAAAGGCATCACAGTGTCTGACTTCAAATCATACTACAAAGCTATAGTAACCAAAAAAGTATGATGATAGTATAAAAGTGGAGGCTATTCAAGGGTAAGGGAAAGATTGTGATAGGTATGGGGTCTTGCAGAGGGGGAGAGAAATTAGTGTCAACTCTAATTCCAAGAAGAACAAGACCAGTGAAACAGAATAGAGAATTCAATAATAAAGCTATCTAGCTACAACCAAATCAACTTCAGCAAAACATACCAAAACATATACTGGGGAAAGGAATCCCTACTCAAGAAATGGTTCTGGGAAAACTGGATAGCAACTTGTAGAAGAATGAAACAGACTCCCATCTCTCACCATATGCAAAAGTTAATTGAAAATGGGTAAAAATTTAAATATAAGTCATGGAACTGTAAGAACTATAGAAGAAAACACACAAAAAACTTTTCTAGACATTGGCCTAGGCAACAAATTTGTGACTGAGACCCTAACATTTAATACAGCAATAACAAAAATAAATGAATTGGACTTAATTAAATGAAAAAGTTCTTCAAACTCAGTTGAATAAGTAGAAAACCTACAGTCTAGGAGAAAATATACACAAACAAGGGCTAATATCTAGAATCTGCAAAGCATTCTAACAAGACAGCAAGGAGAAAAACATAACCCCATCACTAACAGTTTATGAACAGATGTTTTTCAACAACAAGACAGCAAGGAGAACAAAATAACCCCATCACTAACAGTTTATGTACAGAAGTTTTTCAACAAAAGAAAGACAAAAGGCCAAACACATGTGGGAAAAATGCTTACTGCCACTAATAATCAGAGAAATGCAAATTAGAACCACAACAAAATTCCACCTTACCCACATCAGAATGGCCAGGATTAAAAAGCCAAAACAACAGATGTAGGCATGGATGCTGATAGCAAAGAACATTGCTAATGTTAGTTCAAACTCCAATATGGAGATTTTTCAAAGCAAAAAAAGTAGGCTTACCATTGGATTCAGTGTCTTACTAGTAGTTATCTAACCAAAGGGGAAAAAGTCATTTTATCAAAAATATACCTGCACTAGAATATTTATTGCAGCACAATTCACAACTGCAAAGATGTGAAATCAACCCAAGTGCCCATCAATTTATGAGGTGAAAAAGAAAATGTGGTATTTATATACCATGGAGTACTACTCAACCATAAAGAGGAATGAAATAATTGCCTTTGCAGAAACTTGGATGGAATTGGAGACCATTATGTTAAGGGCAGTATCTCAGAAATGTTAAAACAAAAATACCACATGTTCTCTTTAATAATTGGGAGCTCAATTATGGGCACATAAAATCACAAAGAGATACAAAGGACATTGGAAACCAAGAAGGGAGGAAGGTGAGAAGGGGTAAAAACTTAGGTACAATGAACACTGCTCTGGTAATGAGCACATGAAAAGGACCAACTTAAGTATTATACAAGGTATTCATGTTACAAAATAGTTGTATCTACTCAATATTTTAAAATTAGAAAAAAGTAAAAGTTAAATTTTCTTGTCTCTACCAAAAAGAGAAAACATCATATGTTTATTTTAATAAATGAGAAAAGTGATAGCTCATGACAGTAACAAAACCAGTTGAATACACTGAAGTGTATATCACGACACATGAATGGTTATTGCAACCCTCTCCAATCTCTATGTCAGACCTTGCCCAACAATGATTTTCCTGCTCCATTCCAACGTCGGATACATTTTTGTTGCATTTGTCCTCTGGCTGTGCTGTGAGAGCCTGTCTGACACGTTTCCTCTTGTAGTAGGGAACAGACGTTTTGATGTGAACAGGTGATCATGTGTTATATTCACTTGGTTGTGCTGATAGGAAAAATGACTCACTCAAAATAAATAAGACCTGGGGATTATGCATGTGGCAAAAAAATTGGATTGAAAAATGTTTTAATAAAGGTTCTAAATGGCAGCCCAGGAGAATGATTTGTTCATCACAGAGCTGACCTATGATGAGCAGTAGCTATAAAGAAAATAATATTAAATTATGTTACAAAAATTGAAGAACTTTGGTTAGACAAATTAAAAAAAGGCATCAAGAGAGTAAGGCAAGGTAAGAAACAAAAGGGAGGGTTATAGAGGCTACGTATTTTCAGTTAAGGCCATGAGTCTACAGTAAAAACAAATTCCTATAGATCAATATGAAAGGAAAACATGGAAAATTTAAACGAAATCTGAAGAAAAGTCTGGAACAGATACTACAAAAGAAGATACCAAATAGCTAATAAACATATATTCAGTCATCAGGGCAGACAGGGAACAGACACAAAAGAAAATACCCCATAATAATTCAAGTGGTAAACTGAAAGTTACACCCACGTATTGGCAGGACTTTGAATCAGGAAAGCTCTCATACTTTGCTGATTGAAGAAACATTCACTGTGGAACCCCCAAAGACAGGATATATTAACACAGACCATATGAACAAAATATGCCTCAGCATTTCCATTCCTAAGGATGTACCCAGTTGACATGTATACATATTTTGTATCCAAATATATGTACAGTGGTATTTCCAGAAACATCAATTTATTAGCCCAAATAGTTAATGGCTTCACTTTCAACAAAATAAGCAAGGATAAAAATTGGTTCTATATTCATACAGGAAGAATTATCAAAAGTATAATATTGGGTAAAGAAAGTTGGACCCAACCAATTAATCTGTAAAAATAGAAGTCTGAAAAGTGTTTGTTTTGGGGACACGTAGTGACTGGAAAGAGGCATGAGGTGGTTTCAGCCATGTTACCAAATGCTCCCTTTCCTGCTCTTTGTGGTCATTATGTGTGTTCTTTTAATAAAAACTCTTCGATCTGTTCACTAATGCTCGAGCTTGTGTTGCTTGTCTGCTGTGGATTGGCTGCAGCCGGCTCAGTGTTATCTTCAATCCAGGACCAAGGCTGAAGAAGGAGCATATTCTTGGTCATGTCCATCTTACAGGAGAGGGAAAGGAGAACAGCAGAACCACATCATGCACTTGACACTGCAGGAAGGGAGCAAGCCGCGTTTGCTGACATACCACGACCAAGGAAGTCATGTGGCCAAGCCAAGTACCAATGGGACAGGTGCAGTCACTCCCCTGGGGTGGGGCCTAAACTGACCTGGAGAAAATCTTACAAGCAAAAATTCCTACAATTTTCCTTCCATGATTCTATTTTTGGCAAAATAATGTCATGAACTTACAGACCAAGCTGTTTACTTCTTGATACATTTAATACTTTCTATTGGAACAAGTTGACAAAAATGTTTATGTAAAGAATTTCTTAAAATTTCCAAAGAAATTATATGTAATTGACTCTCAATAAAACTACTTATAAGTCTGATCAGTAAGATATTTCTTTTCTAAGAACCTTTGAAAAGCTTTACAAAAGCTCCTCAAATTAAGGTCACTTATCTACAAAAGCTCAGTTACGAATCATACTAAATTATAACTTTGCAGCTATTTTGGAATCTATTTTTTATTTTGACCCTAAAGGTGTTATTTGTAAAACTATTATAGAAATTATTATTTGGTTCTTAGACAATTTTTTGACCCTCTAAAGAAAAAGAAAAGAACAACCTCCCACAGCACATATGTACATAGATGTCCATTCCAAATGGAGGATCATTTAGAGCTGAATCTTTATAAGTCATGTAAGTCATTTAAAAACAATTTTAAGATTTCTCATAAATGACAAAGATTGACCTTTCTATTTAGTAAATACAACTAAAATTACTTTGATTACTACTAGTATAAGATACTTCTTTAACATTGTATGTGTGAGTGTGTCGTTCATAGTATGGGGGCTGGAAGCCCTAATACTCATTCATGGAGACCTACTGTGTGCCAGGCATGCAACTGGGCCCCTTTTACACACTATCTCACTTTTCTCAGAAATAATAGAGCTAGAGGGGTTTTTTTTTACATACAATATCGGCATTACCTCAAATCCCCAACAGTCCTGCAATCACATAGGTTACCATATTCTCATGCTGTAGCTAAAAACAGAAGCCTAAGGTAAATAACTAACCCATCAAAGTCCATGTGGCCATTACCTGAAAATCACTCTTTCTGACAAATCACTCTTATTCTCATCCGTTCATTCTTCCCTAACATTTGAAAATTCCAAGTATTGTCTTGGTGTCAACAAATTATAATACTCCCAACATATTGTGTTTTTGCATGTATACTAATTGCTATCTCAGTTTTAATGTGACGGTAACTTGCTTCATCTGTATTTTATATTGACAATGAAAAAATCATAAATAAACTATTCTGGAAGCTGTTCATTGACATATAACTTTTTATACTTTATTCATAGGCAAATCCTCTTCAATGACAATTGACAGAGCTTAGCAAATGAAAGTGAGGATCAGTGGTGAAAACCTTGCAGGTGCTAATGTGTGTATGTTGTGAGTGTGAGTGTAGCACACTTACACACACAGTTTTCATTTTGACCTTTCCCATTGCATATAGCATTGTCTATCTACCTCTACACAGACTCATTAGACACATGGATCCTCTTTCATTATTCTAAGGTAGAGTACAGCATTTATAGTTACAATCCCAGTCTTTCCGATTAACCTGAGAACAATGTAAAAGTTCAGAGATAAGACATCGAAACATCTTTTATTTATGTTTTCCAGTAGGAAGACACAGAACTTAGATATCTGGATGGCGTTTTAAAATATGTGGATGTTCCGCAAAAGAGCCAAAGTTTCACTCATATGTAAATGTGACTATTTAACCAGGACAATGGCTGTTGTTTTGTCAAAAGAGCCTCATTTTTCAAATCAGTCTTCAATTAAATTCATGTAAAGATTGTTCTCGTTGTGGAGTCTTCTTATGGTCTCAGGAGTGTGCCCATTGCTTTTGAATATGTTTGTGCCAGGAAGGCACAGGCAATTCTAGCCAAATTTTGTTGTTTCTTGACGTTACTATAACGTCATACACTTATATTTTAAAACAAATAGAGTAGATAGATTGGTAGATACAGATATAAACCATTTATGCATAAATATATACTCTTCAATGATTTTTATGTTAAAATGTCAGTATGAAACATTGTTTCATTTGGAAAGGGCACAAAATATCACTGAAACATAAGACTTCCTTTTACTTTTTAAACCTGTATTTCTGTTAACAATGATCAATCATCACTTATTTTCATTTGCTGAATGCCAGTCACAGTGATTAATTGTTTTATGTGGATTATGTCATTTAATCCTCAGAGTCCCCAGAGAGGTAGGTGTTCATATATTAAACCAAGACCAACGCTGTTATATTAAAGCAAGTGGAATCTAAAACATACAAAGCACATAAAATGTGGTGTCATGTTATAAATAGGTTAATGGGTCGATCAGTTTGAGTCTGTGTGGTGAATGTCTGGGGTCGTGGTGAGGGTGAGAGACGGCAGTATTCCAGCCGTGTAATCCAAACCTATATGGGACCTGCACGGAGTTTTCCACCCCTGTGGGTAGTTAATTATTCCAGCTGTAGGATATTCAGGGGAGTTTTAACCAGTCTAAGAACTTTTTGAAAAAATACTTTTTATTTATACATTATATTTGTACATATTTGTAGGGAACATTAGTATTTTGTTACATGCATAGAATGTGTAATGATCAAGTTGGGGTGTTCATCACCTTGAGTATTTATCATTTCTATGTATTGGGGATATTCTAAGATCTACCTTCTAGCTACTTTCAAATATATAATACATGGATATTAACTGTGGTCACCCTATTCTGCTATCAAACATGAGAACTTATTGCTTCTATATAATTGTATATTAGTGCCCAATAACCAACATTGTTTCACACACCCCCAACCCACATACTCTTCCCACCCTACTCACATACTCTTCTGAGCCTCTGATTTCTATTATTCTAGATCTACCATTTTAGCTCCCGCAAATGAGTGAGAATATGTGATGTTAGTCTTTGTGTGCCTGGCTTATTTCATTTAATATAAGGACCTCTAGTTCCATCTGTGTTGCTGGAATTGTCAGATTTCATGTTTTTATGGCAGAATAGTATTTCATTATATATAAATACCACACTTTCCTTATCTATTCATCCACTAATGGGCACTTGGATTGATTCTATATCTGTGCTGTTGTGAATAGTGGTACAATAAACACGGAGTTTCAGGTTACCTCTCTGATATACTAAACAAAAAGAATAAACCTAGAAGCATCAAACTACCCAAATTCAAAATATATTGCAAGGTTATAGCATTGTAACCAAAGCATCATGATGGTGGTAATAAAATAAACACATGGACCAATGGAAGAGATTAAAGAACTCAGAAATATATCCACAGATTTATAGTCACTAGAATTTCAACAGAGACCTAAGAGCATACCTTGGGGAAAAAGACCCTCTTCCATACATGGGGTCAGGAAAACTGGATATCTATATACAAAAGAACAAAACTAGACCTGACTCTCTCACCATATACAAAAATCAACAAAATGGATTAAAGACTTAAATGTAAGACCAGAAACTATCAACCTCTTTAAATGAAATATAAAGGAAACACTCCAGGACATTGGTCCAGGCAATGATTTTACATTTAAGAACTCAAAAGCATGGGTAACAACACCAAAAACAGATAAATGAGACCACATTAAACTAAAAAGCTTCTCCACAACAAAAGAAATATTTTAGAAATCTTTAAATGAGTCAGTGAATGTTCATCTTATTGGTCCTATTTGCTGATTTTGGGATTCACTCATTGTTCCTTTCCCAGCTGTCTCAGAAGATAGGAATTAGAAACTATCTCTGTTGTAGGCAGGGATTGAAAGAAAAATTGATTTAATCTTCCTGCACGTGAGCTCAGGACATGGTTTTACAAAGTTTTATTACATTTGTATTTGTATTTTGAGAAGTAGCTCTCCTATTAGGAGGTAGAGCTGTGATAGGAACACTGCCTGTAAATCATGTTGATAAAATGAGAAATTTATCCAAGGCGACATAACTATTCACACCAGAGCTTGGCTTTGAAACAAAGTTAGTTTGCCCACTGAATCTGTACTAAGTTATCCAGACAGTGAGATAACAAAGAAATTTAGAAATAGCAAACATTTAAAATTTAATAATTCATAAGCCATATTCTTCTAGGAAAATTTTTGTTGTAGGAAATATAACTATCACTTGTGGTATACTGTCGCTTAGGGCCTACTGTGAAAATTTACAGAAATAAAACATGAAAAAAGATATATTCTAGTATATTGTTTCATTTAGGAAATTGAACATATGTAATAGCAACCTCTCAGCAAATGGACATTTCTTCCTTTTTTCCCCCTATAATTCTCTGAATTTTTAAATTGTTGGATTGGAACAATTATTTTCATGAGCAATTATTTTCATGGAGGTATCAACATACCCCCTCTCACAGCTAAATAATTTGACCTGTGAGAAATTAAATAATTCCCTCCAGTTTATAGTTAATGTGTTTTATAGCAAGGGCTTCAGTGTAAGTCTGTCTTGCCTGGAATCTATAGGTTTTCCCTATTAGAATCATGCTTCCTCTTACTCTACTAAATCAGAAACTCACTTTGGAATATTGCAATGTCTAACTTTAAGTCCTTAATATTCTCTTTCAAAAAACAGGTAAGCTTATAGGTAAACTGTTTGTCATTATAGAGAAATGAAAGAAAAACACTCTGATTCCAACACTCATAGAAGAACCCATCAGCACCCATTCTGTCTCACATGAAACATGAAGGTGAGCGAGGCAACCTCATTTTCTGTTAGAATGAGAACAATTCAGCCACAAGAGAATGGATGTCTGTGCACTGGCTTTTAGGGTCAACAGTTAACTAGTAGGTCCAGTAATGTCCTTCAAAGACTATAGGTACAAACATTGCTCTATGGGGGAAAGCATCAAGAGAATAAACCACACACACACACACACACAGAGTCCTAAAGAAAAGGAAATTCTTTCTTTTTCCTTTTCTTATTTCGTGTTTAATGTTATCTTGGATTTGGCTAGTCACACAGGTCAGAGATTAAAAATGGCATTAAGCAAGAAAAACAAAACTCCTCTAAATATAACTAGCTCTACAGAAGAGCCTTGATAGGTTTGAAAACCCTAAAGACACTCACTCTGTAGCTTACTTAACCCAAGTGGTAAGTGTCATCTTAAAGATAAATTCACAAAGCTTTCTCACCGAGAATGAAAACATACATCTTGAAATCATTTCAAAATAATTTTATTCAAAAGAGGTGGATATGTTTCTATTAAGGAAGATTGAGCTTTACATAAGGAAATCCTCAGATTAAATGGCCACCATAGAAAATACTTTCAACTTTGATTTTCATGGCATAGTCATTCATTCTCTCCTACAGTCATTCAATATTTAATGAGCATCTATTTGGTTTCAGGATGCCAGGCACAAGGAAATACAGCACTGAGAGAAGCATGGTTTTATGATTTGGAATTAAGTCATAGCCCATCAGCAAAGTCAAACAAGAAAATGAAGTTTTAAGACAGTGGGGTAAGCTCAATAAAAGATCATATACATGATGATATAGAAACCCAGAGAAGAGACATCTAAATCAAACCAAGATGTATGTGTGTGTATAGAGGGGATTATAAATGAACCAAATATAGGAAAATGAGCATGAGAGAGCCCCATATTTTGTTGTCGTTGGGACTGTGGGGGACTTTGCAAGCAAAGATAATATCTGGTACCAAATCATGCAATAGCATGATGTTCGGTAAACTATAAATAACTTGGTCTGCTTAATCTGCCAAAAGGGTGCTAAGATTCACATCTCCAGTTAGGCAAAATCCTACATTTCATTAATTTCACAACCTTGTTTTTCTTTTTAGATTTTCCATAGTCTGATTCAATTTCCATTGTTTCATTTTAAGATAATTCTGATTGACCTTTGAGAAAGAGAAAGGGATATTTATACGCTTTGACAATCAACCTGTTTCAAAGTCAGAGCTACAGAGAGGTTATCTTATAGAGCTTCGCAAATTCAGTTAGTGTATTGTTTACCATAGTAACATTTCTACTTTGCCTGAAGCACTTTTACATTGCCTGACCTTTATGTAACATTTTGGTATTCATACTTGGCTACTGAACTACCACTACACTATACAGTTTTAACAGCACTAATCTGATCATTTCTCTCTGTTCTTCTCACCTTTCTCATTTTAGTCCCTCTGTTGAAAGCAAAAGAAGAAACAGATGTAATTTAAATTTTGTGCTATTCAGAACTGATGACCCAGGGGAATATTCAGGGCATGACTTCCTTTCAGCAAGAATATTGTGTGTAAAGAAATTCAAATGAACACTGTAATTCATAATATGGACTCAATTACATCAATCAACAATTATTTACTTATTTTCAACCTTATGCCATTGCACTAAGTGCTGAGGCAAATAATTCATGTGATTTCATCTTGAATTATTCTTAGCTTGATTACAAATACAAAACCTATCAATTAATGCATCATTTTATCAGTCCAACAAACACTGTAGAATGCATGTGCCCAGTGCTATACAGTAGAGATACAGTAGGGAACAAGACGGAGACATTACTTTTAAGTAGCTTAGGTCTTAACAGAGGATGCTGACAAGAAAAATTACAATTTCATAATGTTGTGACAATTAGCACAAGGTCACCAAAAGTCATCTTGGAATCTCAAGGAAAGTTCTCTGAAGTATGCAGCCTCTTAGCTCATAGCTAAGGAATAAAGCAGAGCTCCCTAGTCTAAGAAGGAAGAAGAGTGTTCTGGGAATTGGAAATAACAGATTTAAAAGCTCAGAGACAAAGTAGAGTTTAGCATAACGCAGAAACTAGAATTAGGGATTATAGCTCCATGCACTGAAGGCTTCTAAGGCACGTGTGTTGCACAGAGGCACCAAGTGTATACATGCACACACACACACACACACACAAACAGGGCCATATCAATACACAACTCTGACTGGTTAAGTGAAGATGCCATCAGCTGGACAGAAGGAACCACGGCAAGTGCCCCTGTAACAGCAGCCACTGAGACGGAAGGGGAGGGAGTAGAATGTTGACACCAGAGACAGCAGCACAAAAGGTCAGGGATCCAAAAGCAGAGAAGTGTCAGAGCATGAACCAAAGAGGTGCTAGGGAGCTGAGATGAAAGGCTCATTTTCCTGGCATGGGTAGATTCTCAGGGCAATAACAACCCTAAGCACCCAGATATAACAGGAAGATTTAAAAAATAAATCCTAATTATTGGAGGGCCTGGAGCTCTGTGAATGCGTGGAGGGAAGGACAGTGTTTCAGACCTTCCCGCAATTCTTTTACTAATTCTCCATTACTTTTCTATATTAGTGTCCCCGAGGACTCAATTTGTGGTTCTCTTGTCCTTACTTTTTATTCATTCCCTTAGGATCTTCTTTAAATGAAACTTAGACACACTGATGACCCCTAGGCATTTCTTCTTAACTCCAGACCCACCTATCCAACTGTACAGAGGAAAGCTCTACTTTGCCACTCTATGGAAGAAAAAGCATTATCTGTCCACAACTGATGCTCCTGTAACAAAAGAAAAGACAGATTTTCAGGAGCAAAGGCATGTCAAATTTATTTAACAAAGTAGTACGTGACATGGGAGCCATTAGAAATGAAGACCCTGAGACCCAGAGAATACTACATATTTTTATGCCAAATTTGAAGACAGATGTGGATAGTTTTGGACAAACATGGTTTGACAGAAAGGGGTTATGACCTAGGGGTGGTAAACTGCAGGGGCTTTAGAAAGGCTTGTTTGGATTTTCTAGCTCTGTTTACCATCTCTTTATTCTGGGTGTAACACAGGGCACCTGTGCCAGAAGAGTCATATGACCTACTTTCTAAGGAGGTATGTCAGAGAGTGAGCTTGTAGTTTTTATGACTTATTTTGGGGAAGAAATATGGATGGGAAACAGGAGGGTCAGAAGGTCTGAGAGAGCGTTTTGCTTCTGAGGCCTTCCTGTCTCTTTCAGCTCCAAAATACACCACATGCCATGGCACTGTACTGGGCGATATTATTCTAAGACACCACAGTGTCTAACAAAGCCCCAACTTAACAGTCAACTTCACCACATCTCACAAATCTTGCTGCATCATCAGTCATTCCCATAATCATTGAGGCCAATTCTTACAGAAATTCAAACCAGAAACTCAGGTTTGTCCTTGAGTTTCACCTTTCTTTTACACCCCAAATGCAGGCAATCGGCAAACGTTGTTGACGCTGCCTTTGTTACTGAGTTTGTAATTTAAACACTTCTCCCTGGCTCCACTCCTACCGCCTGCTGAACCAGCCCCGTGCCTCACTGGATTACTGTAGTTGCTCCCAGTTGGCCTCCCCAGGTTTGCACAAGCCCTTCCTGTGTCTCACCTCATTGCAGCAGCCAGAGCCATTCTTCAGGATTTCTAAGCCCCAGGAATACTGATGTGTCATGCCAGATGGTACCTTGTTGGAAGAGGGGGCTGTGCTGAGACATTCATTTAGCAGCACCCCTGGCCTCTACCCAGCAGCAGCCCTACTCATAGTGTGACAACCAAAACAAAGATGTCTCTAGACATTGCCCTTTGCCCTTGTGGGGCAAAATCGTCCCCAGTTGTGAACTACTGAGATAAGCAAGATCATAAGACTACCAAAAAAAAAAAAAAAAAATTAAGTGTAAAAGCCCATGTTCTAATAAGGGACTGTGTGCCCTGATGCATTTCTAGGCTTTCCCCTGTCTTTACTGAAGTCTTGATACTCTCTCTCCACTTCAAACCTGCTGGACCCATTGCTGGTCAGTGCATGTCAAGCCTGCTCATGCCTTGGCTGTGGATGACTCACTCCTAACCTCTTTCAAGCCTTTGTTCAAATGTCACTCTCCAAATAAGGCGTACCTGGTCATCCCAATCTAAATCGCAAGTTGTGCTACCACTTTGCAATGCAAATACTAACTGTTTTCTCTTAAGTTTGCTCTCACTAATCACCTTCTAACATACATCATTTACTGAATCATTCAACAGCTATTTACAGAAGACCTACTCTCTAAAAGACACTGTTCTATGCTCCTGGGATTTAGAAGTAAATAAAATAGATCTCACTTTCTAGCTCAGGAAAACAGACATTAATCAAGTCAACAAATACAAGATGTAATAAGTTAGGTGGTAATGAATGCTTGTGAAAAATGTAAAGTGGACAAGTAGTAGGAAGGGGGCTTTTGGGGGTTGCAATTTTAAACATGATAGTCAGGAAAGGCTTTCTTTAGATTGTGAGATTTGAAATATTATCAGTCTTTATTTTTCTTTGTGTAGTTTTGTCTTTCTTCAATGGACTGTGAGTTCTGTGAGGCCAGTGACTTAAATTTTTTTCCTAATTGTGACCCATGAGAAATTCCACCAACTTGAATAGACCCCATCATTTAGTAGTGCTCAACAAATATTTCTTGGCTAAATTAATGAACTCCTCTTGAATCAAAAGAAATGACTTGGATTATGGAATCCTTACAGTTCTGTATAGTTCTGTATGGGAGGATTCATACTGCAAACAAGGCACATTTATTTCCTGCATGAATCTGATGTGGATGTATCACATACCACTCATTGGCCAGAGGGTTTCTTATCACGTCTGCATGGAAGGAGGAGAGCAACATAACTTAACGTGGTAAGCATTACATGAAGGGTGCAGGTGGTGTTTGCAACGTACAGATATGGTACAATCAGTTTCAGGTGACCAGAGCAGGTATTTACAATGTACCTTGAAGGAAGGGTAGAATTTCAAGAGTCTGGAAAAAAAGCAGACACTTTTCCTAGAGATAAAGAACACACAGTAAGCCAAATATCACCTGAGTCCTGCTTTGAAATCGGGCCCATACCAATAATCTATTTTTTGCCTTGTTAGCTGATGACTTATTTAACTATGGGAGACCAGGTGTGTTGCTTTCCAGCCCAAGATATTTTTGCAAGTAAAGGGACATGTTATTATATATCATAACAGAAAAATGGGTATGATTTAGGACTGTTACAGTCAGACCTCATTTATGTTCCTCTAACCCTTATCTTATATCCAGTACTGTGTTTCTCCTTCTGGGTGTTGTCAGTCATGCACGTGCCCCTGTGCTGGTTCAGTGGCAGGGGGATGGTTCCTGAATCTTCCCATTCCCCACTCCTCATCGTTACAAATGAGTGGAATCCTTCTCTATGTTTTGGTTCTGCTGTTAGAAGCTGAAGCTTCCTCCCTTGACTCTCTACCATCCTGGACTATTCCTTTTTAACTTGGAACTTTTAAATGACAATATTTGAATATTTGATTTGATTATATATTTACTGTTTCCTACTTTCACTCAAGGTCCAGGCATTCAAAGAGAAGAGGACATTTCCTGCCACGATTATAAGGAGAGGTTTCAAGCTGGAGGTGACATTTGAAAAGAAAGTCAGCCTAGTTAATCTTTGACCTCTCCCACTGCTATAAAAAAAAAAAAAAAATCTGTGTATAACTTTTAACTTCCCCCAAACTTAACTACTAACAACCTACTATTGACCAAAACCTTACCCATAACATTAACAATTAACACATATTTTGTATATATACCCTATGCTGCATTTTGTAACAAAGTAAGCTAGAGAAAATAAAATTCTACTTTAAAAATCATAAGAGAGAGAAAATATATTTACTTTTCAGTAAAGGGAAGGCAGTCATCACAAAGGTCTTCCTCATCATCATCTTCACATGGAGTAGGCTGCGGAGCAGGGGAAGGGGTAGACCTTACTGTCATGCAGTGGCAGAGATGGATGAAAATCCACTTGTAAATGGACTCACACAAGTTCATATTCATGTCCTCCAGGGTTAACTGTACACAGATATGTTAAACGGTGCAAAATAAATGAGTACATATAAATAAAGGTAGTTGGTGGGAATGGAACAATGTCAACAGAATGTACTGAAAAAAATATTTTGAACCACTTATGAAAAATTAATGCAGAGTTCAATATGGGCAGTTAGCAAGGTTTTCAAACAAGAAGCATGAACACATACATTGAAGTTCTTTAGCATAAAGAATGTTCAAAATGCCAAGGCAGGAGAATAAGTTTTATTTGAAAAAATCATAATCCACAAATATTTTGTGATCTAGCAATAAATTTTCGCTAAGAGGAAATCAGAGGACTTAAAAAAAAAGAACTTTAGACAAATTAAATGTAAAAGAGCTTAATTGAACAAAAGAAGAAAAAATTCACAAACTGGGCAGCCCCTCAGTGCTGTCACATGGTTGGAGAAAATTTATGGACAGAAAAAGCAAAGTGTCTTACAGAAAATGGAAGTGAGGCACAGAAACAGACTGGTTACAGCATGGCATCGGCTTTTTTTTAACATGGTTTGAACAATTGGCTGCCTGTAAGGGGTGGAAATACAACCCCTGGGACCAGCCGAGTGAGGCTCAGTTGCTGTTGCAGGAGCATACTCCTAAATTACGTTTTCAATTTTCCCACCTACTAATTCAGGCTGTGGTTGGTGCATCAGAACACAAGCATGGAACCCTGGAGGCGTTCTCAGGCCAGGTTTGAGTTTGATTTAACAGGACTATCCACATACTCATAAGTACCTCAGGGAGGTGGGGTAGCTGAAGTTTAAATTCTAAACATAGGCAGACAAATTAGCAGATGAGCAAGGGCTTAAAAGATAGGGTCAAAAAGTATGCTGCTGCTGTTATTTACTTGGTATACTGGTGATGCTATATTCAAGTGCCAAGCAGTATTCTAAGTGTTTAACTTAAATCATTTTATTCTAATCTTAGCCTTAGTTCATAAAAATACATTTTACAGATAAGAAAACAAAGACTTGGGATGTTTGTGAAACTAGACTGAGTTTATGTAATTGGAAAGTGGCAGAGGTAGGATTTGATCCTGCCTGGCTGCAGAAACTAATTTCTCAATCATTTAACTAACTCTCCACATAGGAGAAACAAATACAAGGAAACTATTAAGAATGAGTATACACCTTTCTTGAAAGTATAAATAAGAAAATAAAAAACAAAGCCAATTGTAAAAGCAGAAATGATCACTCACCACACAGAAGACATGTTGGACAAAAGATAAAATTTGGGTGTGGGAAAACCCATGCAGAAGCATAGGAAGTTAATGGAGGCAGAGAAGAGCAAAGAGAAGGCCCAGACTCTGATCTTGGCCTTTTAATGGTTCCATACCTGCCCTGTCAATACCTGACATGTTAAAGTGTCTCCAACTCTTCATTACTTGTACTTCTAGTGTATGTGCTCCTCTATGTACTTGTTCCACCAGAAGCCACACCCTGGTACTCCTCCCAGACAAAGACCTTTTCAATTTGAACAATGCTCTTGTTTGGGCCTATTTACCCACTCCTATCAGCTACTCTGTTGAACTACTGCACATCTTGCCACATCCACCTTGATCCTCATCCATACTCTCAGCTCAGTGGGAGCCTCCCTGACCTCTGCTCATGAGGAAACATATGAGTTTGGGTAAATCCTTTAATATCAGCAAGTTAGTGAAGTTCAGAATCACCTTCTGAAGGGAATCGGGGATAGTGGTTGAAACAGAAATGATTATAGAAGGGAAAAGATATGGGATGACCACTCTAGTAAAAGCAAACAAGTGCAGAAGAGAAGGGAAAAGACGACTTCCTTGTACTGCCTTAGGTTCAATGGCTGGGGCTGCAAATTTAACTGGCAAAAGCCAGAAAAAAAGAAGAGAAAATGTTTATTTCATATGTATGTGCAGTTCCTCACAGAAATTAAGTGAAAATCTGAAAAAGACAATTAAACCTGGAGGATTACATACCACTTTAACAAGGGGTGGGAAAATGTGGAGAAGAAAAAGACAAAGGAAAGAAGGGGGTGGACTTGTGGAAGGGAGGAATATAAGGTGTAGGAAAGTGACTAGCAAATGTATTGTAAAGAAAAGTTGATTGTTTAGTAAGGTTTGTTTTGTAGTCTCAAGTCATTCTCCTCTTTCTAGTGCAAGAGAGGAATGTACTTTTACAAACAGAAATTTCCTTTAAAATGGAAATTTTCTTTAGAGAATTTATGATCTTCTTTTAGGTAGAAATGGGGACACAGAAGCTTCCTCTCATGATGACATTTACTTAACCATCTTTAACTAAAAATAATCCTATGCCAAAGTGCCATATTTTGGAGGGGCATATCCTTATTCACTTCTCAAGAGTCCATAAAAACAAGTGCATTGTTTTCTGAACAATGGTGAGAATCTAATTTAAAAGATGCAGATGTATTTCCCACAAGGAGGCACGAGAGCAAGAGGAAAGATTCTGAGATTTAAGTCAAACTGAGTACAGTATTATAAACAAAGTTTTGTTAAACTAAAGTACAAGTGACTCTTCAGGGATCTCAGGGTGCCGACTCCAGCACTCAGTCTGCAGAGGCAACTGGAGAAAAGACTGTTGGTGCCTGAGATTTCTGGGGTGAATTCTGGGCCCAGAGGAAAAAAAATGCTTTTTCTTCCAAATGCAATATTTTCTGTCTCCTTAACATTTTTTTTTTTTTTTTTGGTGGGGGAAGCTTTTTGGCCTAAAGTATCCTCATCAACTGTCTATACCATAAATCTTCAAGATGCAACTGAAGTGTCACTTCCTCAGGGGAGCTCTTCTTAGTGTCCCCTCGTTCTTCTCTCTGCATCCCATGATGTCTTGTACATCATTATGACATTCTATATGCCTTTGTGACATTATGACATTCTATATGCCTTTGTGACATTATGGCATTCTATATGCCTTTGTGACATTCACACCTGACTGTGAGGCCTATTGACATGGTCTTGCATCTTGTGCTCCCCTCTATGAAATGCCTCATTATTTTCTGAAATTTCCCTTACTCATCTCCTCATTTCCCACTCTACGGTCATTCTCTAATCTGAAAGACAATTTCTGTTCTTACTTTTATGATTTTGGTGCTTAATAAATATAATATTTGGTAACTGGGCATTGTGGTGGATACCTGTAGTCACAGCTACTTGGGAGGCTGAGGCAAGAGAATCACTTAAGCCCAAGAGTTAGAGGTTCCTGTGAGCTGTGACACCACAGCACTCTACTGAGGGCAACAGAGTGAGACCCTGTCTCAAAAAAAAAGAAAAGAAAAGAAAAGAAAGAAAAAAAGAGAAAAGAAAAAAATAACACTGGGGAAGTAAAAGACATTAATTTGTTGACTTATTTTGCCTAAACCTCTACCTTCTGACCTCAGATCTATGCTCTCCCTTCTCCTTCCACATTTATCAAGCACAAAGTTCTGGCACTGCTCCAAATAGCACAGCAAGCCAGCTCTATCTCTCATCCATGGTTTGCTAAGAAGGCAAAGACAGGATCCTAGCCAGATGTTGCCAACCATAGAGCTGGGAGAGGAAGGAACTTATTTGAAAGAGAAGGGAAGTTAGGGAGCAGAAAAATTTTGTCCTCTAACTGTCAAGATGAAGCTACACAACCATGTGAGTTAAGAAAATGAGGTAAAATTATACTTAATGAGAGCCTACCTAAACAACTTTTGAAGACATTCTGTGTATTGGATAAAGTTTTAGGCCTGAAGGGCCTTCTAAAGCAGGAGCCTGACAAAGATAGTACTTTAGATACCTGACTTACGTTACTCACTATACCTTAGATAAAACAGTGAGTTCGATAGCAGAATGTGTCATTTTCTTCCAACAATGCATTATTTGTCTTGCCTCCATTTCTAATTTTTCCAGTAAAAGTTATCTCAGCCTATAATAGACATTGACATTGTATAAGTTTTAGTAATAACTGCTTTTATATTGTGAATTTCTTCAAACTACTTTTTAATGTTGTTTTATGCTGTTCACATGCAAGAACTTTAATACATGAACAACCCATGTGATGAAATACATAGGTTATTTTGTAAATAACCCAAACCAAAATTCTTGAGAATAGTTTCCCTTTTCTTTTTTCAAAGGAGAAATGATTTCAAGTGCTGTTAGTGATGTCTTTAACTTCATATGAAATAATCATTAATTAAAAATATCCCGATATTTACAGCAGCATATTTGGAGCATTTTTCCCTGGTAAATTTTTTCTGCATAAGGCTAGATATTTACATAACATAAGCCCTTTAGAGTTTACAGGGCTCTATTTGCAAATAGTGTACTATAACTTTTCTGTTCCTCTCTTTTCTTCATTAAATTTGGCAAAAAGAAAAACTTTATGGAAATTAAATGTAACAGAGTTTAACTAAACAAAGAATGATTTAGAAATCGGGTGGCTCCAGAATTAGAATAAGTTCACAGTGACTCAGCAGCTGCTTCGTGGTCAGATAGTATTTCTGGACAGAAAAGGGAAAGTGACGTACAGAAAATGGAAGTGAGGCACAGTAACATCTAAGTTGGTTAGACTGGGTCCTTTGCCTTATTTGTACATAGTTCAAAAGGTCGGCCACGTGTTGTTGGTTGAAGTTCCACTGCAGTAATTGACTCACCTTTGGCTACTTTTTATGCATAGGTCACAACAGAAGTTTTGAGACAGACTGTGTCATGGTCCATTATTTCACTACCAAGAAATATTTTGTTTGGTTTTTTATTTTAGTGTACTTACAACTTTTGTAACAATGCATGTAAGAGTAGTTTACAGTCTGCTTATATCTCAAATTAGATTTCTGTTCACTGTGTATGGAGAAAGCTTTAGTCCAAACTCAGTTTAACCATGGTAAGTGAAGGAATCTGAAGACTAAGGGAATATCCTTCCCAAGTTCTCCTCTTGCTAGAGAACCTTAACAGTCCTATATGCAGGGCATCAGCATAAAATGTTACTGGATGAAGAGGGTCCAGTCACCTGTCACTATCAAGCCAATTTGCAGCGGCAGGGTTTTAGGGCCAAGCAAACTCTGTCAGAAGGCCAACAATTCTAGAGAACAGCAGGAGTAGCCTCTCTGTTTTGCCTCAGTTACAATTCTAGTAAGTTTCATAATGGAATACAAGGAAAACAACCTAGAAGATTTTAAGTTTATCTGATAGGCGGTAACATCAATCTCTATTTTAATAATGTAAAATGTTTAAACAACAGAAACGTGATTTTCATTTTAATAAAATACCTTAGAAAATCATCAGAGAAGACATCATATCATCAAAGGAACATTTACACTATGAATATGACAACACCTATTGTCTATGTGTGACTACTTCCTCAGAGTCTCCTGAGATAGACATCCTCATGATCACGGAGAAACCTCTACCTCAAAATCACGGAAGGTGTGTGGGGAAGGCTAAGCAGACTGGGTCAGCTGTACTTCTTCAGCTGAGTTTCTCAGACTCCGTCTTGCAGGCTGCTCTTCTGGCCTCAGAAAGACATTGCTATTAAAAATATGCAAACAGGCCGGGCACTGTGGCTGAAGCCTGTATTCCCAGCACTTTGGGAGTCTCAGGTGGGGGATCGCTTGAGGCCAGGAGTTTAAGACCAACTTGATCAACAAAGTCCCACAAAGTCTCTACAAAAAAATTTTAAAAATTAGCGAGAAATGGCACAACATGCCTGTAGTCTCAGCTATTTTGGAGGCAGGAGGATTGCTTACCACCAAGAGTTCAAGGTTGCAGGGGGAAAAAAAGAAGACTGAAAGAACAGCAACATATATAAATAACAATTGCACAGACTGGTAAATTTAGTCAGTTAGACATAATGGAAGAAACGTAGCATGACGTGATTGAGTGGAAGAAGGAAAGTAAGTTATGGGAAGAATCAAATAAATCTTCTAACAGAATATTAAAGGCAAATCAGAATCTTCCATGACATAAAGAAGATTAAAATAGTATTTTTAAATACCCGAATAGCAGTCACAAAGGCTTATAGATGTGAAAAGATTTGTTAAATTGAGAATCCAAAATGAATAGGGAAATAGTTGAGTGGAGATAGCCAAAGAGTTTGCTTTTCTCCTACAGACAAGGATTCTAATTAGCACAGGGTCCATAATGTCTGGTTTGCTTTAAATAAACTTAACTAATGTCCACCTTATACAAAATCCAGTATGTATAAAAGGTTTATTTTGATGGTACAATGGGAAGTAACAGACAAAACTGTGGGTCTTCATTGCTACTATTCATTTTTGCATAGTTTTGAATAGTTTTGATGGGAATATTTTTCTTTCCCCTTTAAGTTAATGAACATTTCCTAAAACTTGGATTCTCTTGTGTGAACCAGCCAGCATGTGGTGGATTCAGGTTAACAAAGGCAATTAGTAATTAAATGATAAAACAAAAAACTCTGAGGTTAGTTAGTCCTCCTAGGGGCCTTTGAGAATTTATCCAGTGCTTGGTAAAGTGGCTCACAATCTCTCCCAGTTTTGTTTTGTTTTGTTTTGGCAGTTGCAAGTTAGAGCCAATGCAGCTGCCCAGTGGCCCCGTGTTACTAAAAATTCTATCACCAAATATGAAACCTAGATCAGACCTTGGAAATTGTCCGGCTGTGAACTGAGCCTGGACTTCTTGTTGGGATAGCACCATCCTGCCAGAGCCTGGTCTCTTAAAGTAACACGTTTGCTCCTTCTTCTGCACACGGTCAATGTGCATAATTGATGAAGCCAGGTAGTGAACAGAAGCAACAAGTGGCCACTCCTTACCATGCTGAGATTGCATGCTTTTTGTGTCTTTATTACTACATTACCCTGACCTTTTACATCTCTGCTACATTCTTTACTATGCTTTACATGAATCATTGCAAATTATTTACAGATAGGCAAAAGACAACAGAAGCCTGTGATTCACTTGAAACTGTTCTCCCAAGGCTCATAAAGTTTCCTAGAGTGGATGGAATTCTGACTGTGTGCACCCAAATTTCACTGCAGCTAAAGAATCCTGAACAGCAGCCCACACTGTGTCACACACCTCAGACTCACAAGTCACTGGGCACACAGGGAAATCCTATTCTGGTGGGGGTGGAAATG
>CAUYRH010013546.1:0-10189 GCA_963574655.1 Perodicticus potto | reverse complement strand
GGGCTTCCCATACAATCGGAGATATTTTTATCCACCTGATTAATGTAACATTCATGATATTTTCTCATTTACTATGTGAAAACAATTTTGATCCGTATTTAGAAGATTTCTCCTGACCCTTCACATATGCACCACAAGTTTTTTTTTTTTTCAAGACAAAGTCTCACTTTGTCACCCTCAGTAGAGTGCCAGGGCATCACAGCTCATAGAAATCTCAAACTCTTGGGCTTAAGCTATTCTCTTGCCTCAGCCTCCCAAGTAGCTGGGACTACAGGTGCCAGCCACAATGCCTGGCTACTTTTATTTTTTGGCTGTAGTTGTTATTATTGTTTGGCAGGCCTGGGCTGGATTCAAACCTGCCAGCTCCGGTGTATGTGGCTGGCGCTTTAGCCACTGAGCTCCAAGCTCCAAGCCAAGAGATATGGTTGTTTTTAAGTGTTTGATGCATGTCTGACCAATACCATACCATACATTTATGGTATGCAAATATATACGTATGTGTCTGTTTTTTTTTTTTTTTTAATATAGATATAAAGTAGAAAACAAAAAGACAGAGATAGAA
This sequence comes from Perodicticus potto, assembly GCA_963574655.1. NCBI lineage: Eukaryota > Metazoa > Chordata > Mammalia > Primates > Lorisidae > Perodicticus > Perodicticus potto. The sequence goes on along the minus strand of CAUYRH010013546.1, from coordinate 9,627 downwards.
GTTGGACTTGAAAACACTGGAATGCATGAGTTTACTGAAGGAGGTGTGTTAAGTGATAAAAATTTGTAAAAAAACAAAAATAATAACTATAAAAACTTAGAAAGCAGATACAGAAAGTATAATCTGTACAGTTACTTGAGAGATGATGTTTTATAACAAGTAGAGCATGGAAACACAAAAACTAAATAAAGTGGGTGTTCTAAAATAAAGGGAAGCTAATAGTGTTAAATGATTCCCTTTATGAAAGGTTGGGCTAAAGAGGCTATATTCTATTTAGTGACTTTTGAGGCATGTCATGGAAACATTTATTAGAGTGTTCCGTTAAATTTCAGATTTTAGTAGGCAAAGAAATGAATTAGAAATTATAGATGAAGAGTGAATGAAAATATTTAATTTAAACTGAGACATAAAAGTAGCTAGAGTGTAGTATTTCACTAAATTGTGTGGGGGGGGTATACGAGTACATGTGTGTAAGCTTCATGCTTGCTCACTTAACAACACTGAGCACAATTAACAGTGACGGGAGTAAAAATAAATAAATTAAGAAGGAATAATCAATGAAGTAAGATTCTGAGAAAGTTAGACGAGATGGGAAACAACTCTGTATCAGCCAAGACATTTTGGCCCAGATCTATGCTCTGCAGAATTTTTCAGACTTTAATATTTTCATGTGTGTTCTGAAACACCATGAAGAGAAACATTGTAATAACATCTGACTCAAAGGTTTGTTTCTGAAAGACAAACCATACTCTATTCTCTCTCACTAAGACATTATTTTTATTTCTCTCCAGCCCCACTCTACTTTGACATGGAAAAAAGAAGGTTATTTCTTTTGTCAAATAGCGGGAATATATTAGCTTGATTTTTGCAAAGAAAAACTAGGTATGTTTTAATTTTGAGGTTCATACTTACCTTTGAAATATGTATCTCTCAAAAAAGAACTTAATAACTGAATAAAGTCTACATCAATAGGCACATCTCATAATCACACAATGTGCATATGTCATGCTTGATTTACTGGACTTCCGTGTTTCATAGCAACACAACTCAAATAATAAAAATGCCATATGATTCAACCTTACTCTAGTATTTGAAATTATTTATTATTGAACACTCTTTATATATTACAGATCTCTAGAACCATTCAGTTGGAGCATATGCTTTCTCACAATAGAACAAGCAATAAAATATAATCTCTTGAAAACTGTACAGCACGTCAAAGACATGCCATTATGGTTACCTTGCTCACTGTAGAAACTACTAGAAACAAATGAATGATCTATTTTGCTCTCTTTTTTAGACAATTGTGGGATGCAAGTAGGCTGAATTCCTCATGGACTTTCCAACTCAGGGTAAAGTGGCCAGTCAGAGAAAAGTATACAAGACTGTGTGGGAATTCAGCAATGTAGGTGGGCTAAGACCCTAGATTCTTGATCAGTAGCTTAAATTAGGAAAATTAAAGTAGCTCAAAGGGATAAAACTTGTTTTCCCCTGTCTCTTTTCTCTGTATATGTTATCTGTTATCTCAGATGTCTCTATATTCCTATTTACCCAAATTCTGCCCTTTACCCAACCTTCCTGGGGGCATTGAGATCCACTTTCTTTATCATTAACTGCTGTCCATTCTTGTATGTTTACTTAGTTGCTATACTTAATAGAAGACCCCTCAGGAGCAGAACCAGTGCTGCACCCTCTGGAGCTGCCATAAGGCATGAAAAACTGTGCATGGCTCCTCAGGCTCTCAGGCTTTTATGCACTAAGTTTATAGTAATGCCTCATGTTTCTTTCAATCCCATCTCCCTTGTCAACGATCATCTAAGGTTGGCATTTCCAAGAGAATCCTGACAGACAACAAAGTTTAGTATCACCATCATTGTCCGAGGCAGGTACTAAAAAACTGATAGGAAGTACTGGACACAGAAAACACAGCATCTAAAAATGTAATTCCCTTATTGAAGGCTCTGATTCTACTCTGGTTAATGTGATGATACAAAATGATTCACAAAGGTAAATTTTCTTTTTCCACTAATATGCATAGGTCTTATATGATTTATTTGATTAAATAAGGCAACATACACTCTATGTATCTGTGAGAACTCTTATCCCCAGTGGAGATAACCATTCTCAAGAAGGCTCAATATGAGTTTTTCTTGTCTCTTTAATAAAAGTATAAACCAAAAGATTATATAACAAAATTATCATTTCTAACAATTTGTAGCCCAATAAGCAATTTGAAAATTTTATTCAAGAATTCTAACTATACGCATACCCACTGAATGCCGGAAAAGAAGAGCCACAAGAGTAAATGTGACAAACTATTTTAGGAGAATAGATTGTTTATCACTATTTTTTATGATACATACAAATTCACTGAATTCTGTCCTTTTGAAACCAAGGTTGTTAGCATTGTGTATTTTTTCATAAGAAACACACATACACAATATAGCAATGATAACTACAAAAGGAACGTATTATGGATTGCAAAACAGATCTAACTGTCACTCCTGTGAAACATTTCTGAAAAAATTCTACTTTATGTGAGTTTATAAGATGTATAGGGGAATTCAAATAATAACAGTTATAATATGACTGTGTACTGAATCTCTGCATGCAGATCCCCCCAAACATTAATTATAGTTAGTGTTTGTAAAAAGACAGTGTTTCCACACTGCTTCCCATATTTTAGTGTGTGTATATATATATATATATATACAGACACACACACAAGCTTACAGTTTATGTCATGCAAAGGGGCCCTCCTACTGAGTACCTATACTACATGTAATACAAATCATATTCAAAACAGAAAGAATGCTTTTCCTTCTCATAAAAGTACATAGGTGTCTACCAGTTCAAAGGAAAATATTAAAATATTGGTGTGTCAAACAGAGGACTTAGACAGGAAAAATAAATAGATACTTAGCTGTAATTTATGTGTTAGATAAGGCTAATATCTTCATCATCTCTAAAGAGGGTTCTTCTAAGAAATCAATATGATGAAAAAAAATAATTAAACTCAGAGAAGAATTTTACACAAACCAAGAAGGTCACATGGAGGGTAAGTCTGAGTTACCTGTGGTTGTCAAGGCAACCACAGTTTTAGTTTCTCTACTAAGCAAGGCTTCCCATTATCTTCAGTTGCACCACAGGTATTAAGCAGAGTGTCACATTCTCCTGCCAAGAGTTTGAGGATGCTGTTCTCCTGAAGGCTAATCAATACATTGATTCTGCATGAAGATTAACCAGGCAAAAACATCATAAACCGATTTTCTTTTCATCTAGCCAGTAAATCTACTGTGATGCTAAGAACCAACCCACCTGTTTGGAAGGGAAAAGTAATCATAGATGACCAAATGGAGATTAGGAATGACCTGAAGAAGACCATGAATTCATCCATATTTCAAATAACAACAACAAAGCTCTAACATATGAAAGCAGAAATAAATTAATAATTCTTTATTGAACCTTAGGTGAATTTTTAATTTTTTTGTGGTTAGGGAATAAAGATCTCAAAGATGAGGGGGACTCCTGTTATAAGCTAATTTTTTCCAGAGTTCTAGAACAAGATAGAATTGTACTAAAACAGGAATGCCATATAAATATAGCAGTATCTATCAATGCTTACCTGTCTAATAATTTTTCTAACATTTTCCTTTATGCTGTGCTAAGATCTCACATTCCTTCTATCTCTTGATGTTCTTAAATCATAACCCAAGTTACTGTGTTTACATTATATTCTAAGCAATCTGTTATATGTATAAATTGGAATACATATTTAGCAGTCAGGAGAGTTTGGAAGTAAAAGAGATCACTGTGACTCACAAAAAGTACAAATAAAAAAGTGTATGGAATATACATTATGCTACAGTCTCCAGTATGTGAAGTTTCCTCTCCAAGGGTGTTTAATAAAGCCTGTATTACAGTGTAAACATTACAAAAGAATAAGATAGTAAAAACAGTGCAGTAATTCTCATAGAGTACATAACAATTTTTCTTTATTTCTTCTTGTTCATTTTAATGATTCAAATAAAAGTTAGTTCACTGGAAGCTGGGATCTTCAAACAAACTTTGGCTTAGAAAGTGACTCTGGATGGGGACTTTTTACAAATTATAGCTTTGGGATAGTTTAGGCACCTGTTGACTATAGTGCTCAAAGTGAGTGAATGTGGGAATAAGCCTGTGTTAATTAAATTGTATGGCAAGAAATCATAGTGAGCATCAAAAGAGCATGGATGGCTTCCTCATCGGATCTGTGGCATAGCAAATAGGCATAGGAAGATGTAAAAATTCATATAGCATTTTTACAAATTAAATTTAAGCTTCCAGGCAAAAATGAAGCTGTCTTTCTAGCATGTAAGATTTGGAGTTCCTATATCCAACCGTTCAAATTCTTAATTTTGGATTAATATTTCTACTTCCATGCATAAGCTGCAAGAAAAATATAAGAGCATTAGAAGACAGCGTGGATAAAGTAAGAACAGTTTTAAGTGCATTTAAATAAGCAGATGCAATTGGGCTTACCAAAGTTCACAAGAATATGGGCACAATTCTATGTTAAGTCCTTAAATTATCTGGAAAAATTAAAATGATGTAGGGGTGAAAATACAAAGGGTTACACCAGCTATTGATTCTGCAAAGGGAAAATCAGGGCTTCCCAGACCCAGCTCACATGGGGGGATATCTTCCCAGAGGCAGGCTACGGGCAGGAGAAAACATTGTCCCCACTAATAGAAATTTATGGTTGTTGTCACTTCAGGACCAATTAGATGTGCCTGGGAATGTTCCTCTAGGTGAGAGAATGGTGCTGTCAGGAACAATTTTTTCTGTGATGAGGCAGCGTATTTGCATTATTGACTCATCCATGTTTAAATTCAGATGAAAGACGGCATTAAAGAATGTGAATTCATGAATGTGCTTCTCTTTTATGTTTAAATATTTCAAAAAGTGTGTTTTGCTTATATGTGCACATTTGGGCTTCTTGCAGATGTCATAGAATAATTCATATCTAACAAGAAATATAACAAAAACAAGGCTCGCGTACAAGAACATCCTTCGAGAGAATTACTGTAGCTGGAAATATCACAGATTTTTATCTCAGGAGTTTTGGAACTTTTTCTTTATAAATAATATTTTAATTCAGGAGAATAGCAAAGATCATACACAGGGCTCCCGTATGCCTTTCATAGAGATTTCAAAGCTGTTTAAATCTGTGTTTTAGAATATAGTACTCTGGATTTATTCAGTTTGGAATTCAGTTAGCTTCTTGATTTTATAGGTTTACATACTTTGTCAGTGATCAAGACCTAGTAGCTAAACGACAAACTCTATTTCAATTTCTCTAATGTTTCACTAATGCCCTTTCCCTTCTCCAGGATACTACCATAGCATTTAGATATCTTGTTACCTTAGCAACCGTTAATCAATGACAGTTTCTGTACATTTTTAATTTTTTTTCCATGATCATTTGGAAATGGCCCTTGGCAGATCACTTATCCGCTATTCCTCTACTTGAACATGTCTGAAGACCACAGAAGCCACGGCTCCTTTCCTCCACTCAGGGCTAGACAGGGAGCCCACCCATTCTTTAGGCCCAGGTGAGCTCAAAGGTCAGACCCACATTTCCAGGCACTAGCAGACCGCCTTTTTCTGGACACGCCTCTGGGCTCTGATAAGATCATGAACAAAGCAGCCTGTGCTGGCTTTTTGGGTGGTTCCACCTTGGGTAGGAGCACACACCCTAATCCCTTCTCAGGGACAAAGACTATACAGGAGCTGATAACCTTGCCCTAGTGAAGGAGGAACTTCATTCATTCATTTGTTAATACACTCACTAACTTTGGTAAGATGTTTTCCCACATACCATCTGCTGGCCACGTGTAATTCTCTAGACCTAATACCCCTAGACAAAAGAGCCCACGTGGAGACTCCCGAGTGAGTTCTTCAGTTCTTTCCCCCTCCCAGAAGCTCTGGTGCTTTTTACTTCTTCTGTTTTCCTTCCTAACTTCTAATAAAAATCCTATCTTACCACTGATCTGTGGTCCGTGGGTTCTTTCTTCAAATCCCCGAGACCAGGGACCCACTGAAGAGTGAAATTCCGGTATCATTTGCAGGTTCATGATCCCAGTGTGACTCATTACTGGTGACAATGACCTGATCTCTTGTTTAACGTGGTACTTGCCAGGTTTCTCTATTGTGAAGTCACTGCTTTTCCCTTCTCAAACTGTATTCAAAGGAAGAAAATCATAAGTTTAGCCCACACTCTAGGCGGAAGGGAATCAAGCTTCATTTCTGGATGCTTGTTAAAAATACCATAGTCATCCAATACTTCGTGGTAAATATTTTAAACTGTGACGCTATTCTGCTACTCCTTAAAGTTTTTTGATAATTAATTTTAATATTCGTCATTCTGCAATAATTATTTCTGTAATACTCTAATGTTGATTTTCTAATTAACCTATTTCTTTTATATTTATGAATCCAAATTCCTCTATGAGGAAAATTTTACTTTCTCTTCAATTTATCTATAAAATCTTTTGTATAAGTTTGAATTCATGGATATTTATTTTAGAGTAGGTCAGATTGGCATAAAACTCTGTCTACCTTCATTCTTTCCCTGCATTCTTAATTTTAAAAAAAATGTTGATTTAAATTCTGAATTGACAGTTTTATTTGTTAAGCACTTGAAAAGTACTGTGGCATTTATTTCTTGTCTGCATGGTTTCTTGAGAAATCTGCTTTTATTTCAAGCTTTTTCTACTGTAGGTAATGACTTATTCTTCTCTCTAGTTTCAAAGATTATTTTCTGTGTTTGTTTTAGAGCTCTTTAATTATGTCCTTTGGCCTACACTTCTTTGGACATAAATAGTTTGACACTGAGCTAGCTTTTTTTTTTATTCCATTGGTTTATATATCTTTGGCAAATTTCAGATATTGTTACCTATCATTTTTTATATTTTATTTTCAGCCTCATGTTCTTCTCTTTTTCTAGGACTTCAATGATAAAAGTGTTAAATTCTTCTAGAATTCTGTTCCTACAGTATTCCCTGCTCCCGTAGGAGATTCTCCGAGATTTTACTCATTGTTTCTACCCTATCTTCTCATTGTTCTTTAGAGGGGTCATTTCTAAAATTCTATGTATTTATTCTTCTATCTTCTCCATTTTTCCTCTTTAAGTCACACAGTAATTAGCTCTCCACCCCTGTTCTCAGCCCAGGGCTAGTAGAACATTTTTAAAATTTTTTTCTATTCTCTGGCTCGGCGCCTGTGGCTCAATGGACTAAGGCACCACCCACATACACCTGAGATGGCGGGTTCGAATCCACCCTGGGCCCACCAAACAACAATGACGGCTGCAACCAAAAAATGGCCGTGCCTTGTGGTGGGTGCCTGTAGTCCCAGCTACTTGGGAGGCGGAGGCAAGAGACTCGCTTGAGCCCAGGAATTGGGGATTGCTGTGAGCTGTGATACCACAGCACTCTATCCAGGGAGACAGCTTGAGGCTCTGTCTCCAAAAAAAAATTTTTTTTTTCTATTCTCGCCACTATTTCTAATGGCGTAGGTTCCCACCAATGCCTGCAGATTACATTTGGTTGTCGTTATCCTGCAGAATTTTGGATTACATTTGGTTTGTCGTTATTACAGACAGATTTGACAGATTACAGGTTTGACAGATTACATTTGGTTTGTCGTTATCCTTAAGAATTTTGTTCTGCGTGGAGAAATCTGGGAGATAGGTCTGGATGGATGTGTGCAGTTCCTGCTGCCCCCTTAGTAAGTCAAGTACATATGAGAAAGCTTCTGAGGATGCTTTCTGACCTCTCACGGGAGCACTTGGTGGAGGTCCAGGAGAAACAGCCTGTAAGTGAGAAGAAATTCCCCTTTATCTCTGGTAAAGTGGAGCTTTACACTCTCACACTAGCCCAGGCTTAATCGACAGGAGTTCATTTAAATTTTCTAGTTGAATCTACTCACCAATCTTATGACATTGATCAGTAACTGTCCAAAATAAGCAAAGGCTCATTTCTATTTCTCTCTTCTAGAGCCTGTCATTTCTTTTTTTTTTTTTTTTTTTTTACATTTCAGGCAACTTGTTTGACCTTCCGTTCTCTGATAGTTTCAAGAAAAATCATTAATTGTAGCTGGTATGGCTTTATATCTTGTTCTAATGGTTATATCAACACTCTTGCTAGCTCTTTTAAACTATTAATTTAAGGCTGAAAAGTGGTTCCACTTTCAGGTTGGAGATTTAAAAGCTGAAAAGAGTCATGTTTTTATCCTGAGAACAAGATAGAAAGGTGTACCAGCTACAGCAGAGGAATTATGAAGCAGACCTATGAAAATTTGAAATCTATCTTCTGTTTCTTCCTAAAGATACCTTGTTAATACTTTATAAATTACATAAAATAATTAAAAGAACCATTCTTTTTGTTTTACATAAAATCCTAAAATTTAACTGGACAAGAATGTGTAAGGAAACAATATCAAGTTGGTTCAAGTAAAATGATACTGTATTGAATATATTTTTTTCTCCAGCTAGAGAAGTTATGTTTGATAGATTGATCAAAATAGTAGTATTGAAACTGGCACTGACATTTTTAACAAAAGAAAAAATAACAAAATGTACATCAATGTAATGTTAGTGATTTCTATATGAATAATACTATTATATGCATACAAAATTTAACAGGACCCTTCTTTCTTCCAATTTCACAAAGCAAAATTAATTTTACCATATCTTATTTAACTGTACCTTAGCATTTCCTCATGATTCACAATGTAATGTTTCATAAACCTGATGAAATATAAACTAGTTGATGCAATATTGATTTGGATAACTTAACCAATGTTAGCAACTGTAGAGTTGTTTTCAATCTTTATCAAACACATTTTCTCTCAAATACAATATTGCAATTACAGGCCATGCATGAAAATGTCTGTGCATTGTACTAGTGCCAATGAGTAATCTCCTGTTTGGGGCTATAAACATTTCAGTTCAGCTGTTCAATGTATGTTTACATAAGCTCGCATCTTCCCACTCAACAAAATTTCCAAAAGAGCATAGCTCAGTGAAAAAATTGAAGAGGGAATGATGAGTGGAAAATGTCTATTCTTAACAAGCTATAATCAAACCATTATATGAAGTTCTATTCTTTATTCTGCATTTGGCAGGATAATCCTTCAAGTGAACAGAAAATAATGGGGGGAAAGTTGACAAATAATGTTACAATTCAAATTGAAATTCTATGTACCTTAAAAAATGGATGCTGAATATCAAAAAAGGAAGGTTATTAATAACATTTTCAAATGGCTAAGAAGTTTTCTTTCCAGATGTGAGTTAGGGATTATTAACAACTAATTTAGATAATGCCATACGTTGAAAATCACAGTGATTTATTTAGGAGGTAACACTGTAAAGACCAAGTTGACTCCATTTTATTAAAACTAGCTCCGTATTTTTCCTCAGCCTTCATTTTGCAGCAGCATGCATACCGAAAGCGTTAGGTAACTCACTCCCTCCCCCGCCCCTCGTCCTTGTGTCTGCCCCGAGTGATAGCAGCTCCTTCCCAGACTAGCCAAGGTCAAGTATTACTCAGTCCCCTAGACCTCTATCAGCTCACCCCACACCCC